>JAIPMN010002840.1:0-21008 GCA_020650975.1 Apostichopus californicus | reverse complement strand
ATATTATATATTCAGATCATCCAGAATCATTTCAATAATATTCTCAGAGACAGACAGTACTTTTGTATATAGAAAGCTAAGCTTGTAAGTGATGCTATGAGCATGCAGGCGATAGTCCACTAAGTTGTCTAGCAGGGACCTTGCTAAAAATTTAAAAAATATAATTTGTCATCCCATTGCATGTAATCGGGACGTTTCATTCAATTTTAAGTCGTATTTGCTGTATATAATATATTGCATCTCAATCAACGTATTAAGCTCAAATAAAATATCGCAAATTTTCCAAAAATGTAATCTGTTGTTCTTTATATACTAATACAACAGTACATCTACCACAAGAAACAGAAGTTTCTCCACTTTGCCCACAATTTTCTCCTCCTCCCAAATCGTTGCTTATACAATCCTTATCCTAGTAGCGGTGTTATAAACTATTAAGGTAGTCTATACAAGAAAATAAGGTATTTTTATGGAAAACATTTCCTTTTCCTTACAGGCTAAATTTGTTTAAATGTGTTGCTAATATTTACTTCTGTAGTCTTACCTGGCCCACAAGAAACAGACGCGTCTTCACCATGTCCACAATCGTGCGCTCCCCAATCATTGCTTCCGCATTCTTCAATATGTTGTTCTGACCCAGAGCAAGCAACTTGATCCAACCAAATTGGGCCTGATCCTTGACCAAATTTTGCAATTTGCCATCCAACTCCGATGCCTTCATAACCAAGTTGACGACATATAACCGATGCATCGTTGTCATCCCATCCGTCATCACATATTGTTCCCCACTGACCATCGTGGTACACTTCTACCCGACCTTCTTGCATGGAAACACCACCAACCAGGCGCACTGCAGTAAATGAAGAGGATAGGATGAAGGAACCAAACTTCTCAACATTGCTATATTCTTTTAAGATAATTGCATAATTCTTCGGAACAATTTCGCGTGCTTGATCATAAAAATAGTTTTAATGATATTCTTAGAGGAAGACATGCAAGTGGAAGACATGTTGGAACATGCAAGCCAAACTGAGGTAAGTCGTCTAGAGAGGACCTGCTATCAAGTACACAGATATCAGTTACCATTCCATTGCCTTTAATAAGACGGGACGTATTATTAAAGTTGAAACAATACATGTTTCACCGTATCTAATTTACTGCAATATAATCACCGTTTTTATCTGAAACAAAATTACTTACATTTTTTAAAATAAAAATTGTTGTTCTTGTTATATTCATCTAACCGTACCTGTCTTACAAGAAACAGAAGCATCTTCACCATGTCCACAATTGTGCGCTCCCCAATCAGTGCTCCCGCATTCTTCAATATTTTGTTCTGATCCAGAGCAAGCAACATCATCCAACCAAATTGGGTCTGATCCTTGACCAAATTTTGCACTTTGCCATCCAACTCCGATGCCTTCATAACCAAGTTGACGACATATAACTGATGCATCGTTGTCATCCCAATAGTCATCACATATTGTTCCCCACTGACCATCGTGATACACTTCTACCCGACCTTCTTGCAGAGAAACACCACCAACCAGGCGCACTGCAGTAAATGAAGAGGATAGGTTGAAGGAACCAAACTTTTCAACATTGCCATATTCTTTAAAGATAATTGAATAATTCTTCGGAACAATTGCGCGTGCTTGATCATAAAAATAACTATAATAATATTGTAGAGGAAGACATTAATTTCGTGCATAGGTAGCTAAACTTCCAAGCGATGCTGGGACCATGGAAGCGATAGTCGGATGACGTCTAGAAGGAACCTGCTAACAAGTACACTCATATCATTTGCCATTCTATTGTCTTTAATCAGACGGGACGTAACATTAAAAATAACATGTTAAAGTTGTTATTCTTACAGTGTTCATTCATAATTACCAATTGTAAATCAAAAAAGACCTAGTCATGGGTACCAGATGTATGAAGGTTAGTACGCCTGTATGTATATGTGACTTGATTTAGTTAATCACAACGGAAATGTAATTGACAACAACTGTTCTGCTATTACCATGATTGTGTTGATAGCGACGGTATAAACTATTAAGTTATAATATACTAGAAGATAAAGTATTTTATGAAAAACATGGCAAATTTCCTTAAAGGATGAAATAATTTTATTCTGTTGCTAAAATTCACTTCTGTAATCTTACCTGTCCCACAAGAAACAGAAGCATCTTCACCATGTCCACAATCGTGCGCTCCCCAGTCATTGCGCCCGCATTCTTCAATATGTTGTTCTGATCCAGAGCAAGCAACATTATCTAACCAAATTGGGTCCGATCCTTGACCAAATTTTGCACTTTGCCATCCAACTCCGATGCCTTCATAACCAAGTTGACGACATATAACCGATGCATCGTTGTCATCCCATCCGTCATCACACACTGTTCCCCACTGACCATCGTGGTACACTTCTACCCGACCTTCTTGCATGGAAACACCACCAACCAGGCGCACTGCAATAAATGAAGAGAAAAGTATTAAGGAACCAAACATTTTCAACATTGCTACTTTCTTTTAAGATATTTGCATAATTCTTCGGAACAATTTCGCGTGCTTGATCCTTAAATAATTTATTAATATTCGTAGAGGAAGACATTCATTTTGTACATATGAAGCTAAACTTCCAAGCGATGCTGGAACCATAGAAGCGATAGTCGGATGACGTTTAGAAGGGACCTGCTAACAAGCATACTAATATCATTTGCCATTCTATTGCCTTAATCAGAGGGACGTTACATTCAATTTTAAATCATATATTACTTATGTGATATACTGAAACAAAATCACCGTTTTGAGCTCAAAGAACAAACTCAAATTTTTCAAAATGAAATCTTTCTTTGCTGTTTAAACTCATCCAACTGTACCTGATGTACAAGAAACAGAAGCATCTTCACTATGTCCACAATTTTCTTCTCCCCAATCGTTGCTCCCACAATCCTCAATATGTTGTTCTGATCCAGAGCAAGCAACATCATCCAGCCAAATTGGGTCAGAACCTTCACCAAATTTAGCACTTTGCCATCCAACTGCGATGCCTTCATAACCAAGTTGACGACATATAACTGATGCATCGTTGTCATCCCAATAGTCATCACATATTGTTCCCCACTGACCACCGTGAAACACCTCTACCCGACCTTCTGTCATAGATACACCACCAACAAGGCGCACTGCAATCAGTTAAAATGGTAAGGTTCATCTTGGTTAACTTCTACTCGTGTTTGTCTTGAACTAAAACAACCAACCAGGCATAATGTAGACATTCAAATTAAACTGTTTAAGAAATTTATACTTTTTGCATTAATATTTTCCTCATTACGGCTTGCTTGGTGGCGTTTCCAAGTTTCCATGTGCGTCGTCTTCAGAATGAAGTTGTTCATCTTACGGTGTTCATACACAGTTTCCAATCGTATTTCAACAACATGCACATTCATTAGTACTATATATATATGAAGGTTAGTAGGCATGTATTTATTTTTGACTTGATTTAGTTAATCACATCAGAAAAGTAAATGAAAACAACTGTTCTGCTATTACCATTATTGTTTAGATAGCGACAGTATAAACTATTAGGTTATTATATACTAGAAGATAAGGTAGTTTATGGAAAACATGGCATATTTCCTTACAGGATGAAATGATTTTAATCTGTTGCTAATATTTACTTCTGTAATCTTACCTGTCCCACAAGAAACAGAAGCATCTTCACCATGTCCACAATTGTGCACTCCCCAATCATTGCCCTGACATTCTTCAATATGTTGTTCTGATCCAGAGCAAGCAACATTATCCAGCCAAATTGAGTCCGATCCTTGCCCAAATTTTGCACTTTGCCATCCAACTCCGATGCCTTCATAACCAAGTTGACGACATATAACCGATGCATCGTTGTCATCCCATTCGTCATCACATATTGTTCCCCACTGACCATCGTGATACACTTCTACCCGACCTTCTTGCAGAGAAACACCACCAACCAGGCGCACTGCAGTAAATAAAGAGTGTAGGATTAAGGAACCAAACTTCTCAACAATGCTATGTTCTTTAAAGACATTGCATAATTCTTCGGATCAATTTCTCGTGCTTGATCATAAAAAGAATTTTAATAATACTCTTAAAGGAAGACATGTAAGAGTAAGACATGTTGGAACATGCAAGCCAAACTGAGATAAGTCGTTTGAGAGGATCTGCTAACAAGTTCACAGATACCAGTTACTATTCCATTGCCTTTAATTAGTATTATTAAGTTTAAAAAATACATGTGTCACCGTATCTAATATACTGCAATACAATCACCATTTTTAGCTGAAATAAAAGTACTCAAATTTTCTAAATAAAATCTGTTGTTTTTGTTTTATTAATCTGACCGTACCTGTCTGACAAGAAACAGAAGCATCTTCATGATGTCCACAATTGTGCGCTCCCCAATCAGTGGTCCCGCATTCTTCAATATGTTGTTCTGATCCAGAGCAAGCAACATCATCCAACCAAATTGGGTCAGATCCTTGACCAAATTTAGCACTTTGCCATGCAACTGCGATGCCTTCATAACCAAGTTGACGACATATAACTGATGCATCGTTATCATCCCATCCGTCATCACATATTGTTCCCCACTGACCACCGTGGTACACCTCAACCCGACCTTCTTGCGTAGAAAAACCACCAACCAGGCGCACTGCAATCAATTAAAATTATGAGAACCATCTTGGTAAACTTCTACATGACCATCTCGTGGAATATTCCTACCAACATGCCGCACTGTTGTCATTCAAATCAAGATGTTTAAGGAATTTTTACTTTTTACACTTATTGAATCCTCATCACGACTTTCTTGGTGGCGTTTTCAAATTTTCATATGCATAATTAGCATAATAAAGTTGTTAATCTAACTGTGTTCATACACAATTTTCAATCATATTTCAACAAAATACACATTCACGAGTACATTATGTATGAAGGTTAGTAGGCGTGTATTTATTTATGACTTGATTTACTTAATCACAACGGAAATATATTGACACAAATTGTAGCGCTATTACCATGATTGTTTAGATAACGGAGGTATAAACCATGAAGGTAATATATATTAGAAGATAATGTAGTTTTATGGAAAACAATGAATCTTTCCTTATAGGATGAAATAATTTTAATATGTTGCTAATATTGATTTCTTTAATCTTACCTGGCCCACAAGAAACAGACGCATCTTCATGATGTCCACAATCGTGCGCTCCCCAATCATTGCTCCCGCATTCTTCAATATGTTGTTCTGACCCAGAGCAAGCAACTTGATCCAACCAAATTGGGTCTGATCCTTGACCAAATTTTGCACTTTGCCATCCAACTCCGATGCCTTCATAACCAAGTTGACGACATATAACTGATGCATCGTTGTCATCCCATCCGTCGTCACATATTGTTCCCCACTGACCACCGTGGTACACTTCCACCCGACCTTCTTGCAGAGAAACACCACCAACCAGGCGCACTGCAGTAAATGGAAAGGATAGGATTAAGGAACCAAAATTCTCAACATTGGAATATCCTTTAAAGATATTTGCATAATTCTTCGGATCAATTTCGCGTGCTTGATCATATTGTTTTTAAAATAGTATGGTTAGAGGAAGACATGCAAGAGGAAGACATGTTGGAACATGCAAGCTAAACTGAGGTAAGTCGTCTAGAGAAGACCTGCTAACTAGTACACATATATCAGTTACCATTCCATTGTCTTTAATTAGACGGGACGTATCATTAAAGTATAAACGATACATGTTTCACCGTATCTAATATACTGCAATACAATCACCGTGTTTATCTGAAAAAAGGTTACTCAAATTTTCTTTAAAAATATGTCGTTCTTGTAATATTCATCTAACCGTACCTGTCCTACAAGAAACAGAAGCATCTTCACTGTGTCCACAATTGTGCGCTCCCCAATCAGTGCTCCCGCATTCTTCAATATGTTTTTCTGATCCAGAGCAAGCAACATCATCCAACCAAATTGGGTCTGATCCTTGACCAAATGTTGCACTTTGCCATCCAACTGCGATGCCTTCATAACCAAGTTGACGACATATAACTGATGCATCGTTGTCATCCCATCCGTCATCACATATTGTTCCCCACTGACCATCGTGGTACACCTCAACCCGACCTTCTTGCGTAGAAAAACCACCAACCAGGCGCACTGCAATCAATTAAAATGATCTAAACCATCTTGGAAAACTTCTAATGACCATTTCTTTGATATACTCCTACCAACATTCCGAACTATAGTTGTTCAAATCAAACTTTTTAAGGAACCTATAATTTTTACACTTACGGTGGCGTTTCCAAATTTTCATTTGCCTAGTTAACATAATAAAGTTTTCATTCGTACGGTGTTTATTCATAATTTCCAATCGTATATCAAAAAAAAGACACATTCATGGGTACTAGGTGTATGAAGGTTAGTAGGCGTGTGTTTATTTACGACTTGATTTAGTTAATCACAAAGTAAATTTAAATGACAACAATGGTAGCGCTATTATCATGATTGTTTAGATAACGGGTATAAAACATTAAGTTATTATATATTAGAAGATAAGGTAGTTTAATAGAAAACATTTCTTCACTCCTTACAGGATGAAAATATTTTTTCCCGTGTTGCTTATATTTACATCTGTAATCTTACCTGTCCCACAAGAAACGGAAGCATCTTCATGATGTCCACAATTGTGCACTCCCCAACCATTTCTCCCGCATTCTACAATATTCTGTTCTGATCCAGAGCAAGCAACATTATCCAACCAAATTGGGTCTGATCCTTGACCAAATTTTGCACTTTGCCATCCAACTCCGATGCCTTCATAACCAAGCTGACGACATATAACTGATGCATCGTTGTCATCCCATGAGTCATCACATATTGTTCCCCACTGACCATCGTGATACACCTCTACCCGACCTTCTTGCAGAGAAACACCACCAACCAGGCGCACTGCAATAAATGAAGAGCAAATTATTATTGGACCAAAACTCTCAACTTTCCTATTTTCCTTAAACACGGTTGTATCCTTCTTCGGCAACGTATGCGTGCTTGAATTTAAATAGTATTACTAATATTCATAAAGGAGGAGATTACAATTTTGTTGTCACCATCCGGCGTTACCACAATTACTAATACTGCCCTCCCCTCCGGTACAAGCTGTTTTCGAGCTATATTGGGCCTGTCCCTTCACGAAAGGTAGCGTTACCTGTTACTATCCCTGTATCACTATAACCAAGTTGACGACAAGCCACCGACGCGTCATTGTCATCCCAATTCTTACCACAAACAGTGCCTCATTGGCCTTTTTGGTAAATCTATACACGCACTTCCATGTCAGTCGTGCCATTAACAAGTCAAGCTGTTATAACATGTGATATGGTTAAACAAAACAAAAAAACAGGATCAATATGAGGTATTAATGACACCAAAGTGTTCTTAATCCGCCCAAGTGTTTGGTTTTCGAGTAACTTACTGTAAGTGGATCATTATCCTTGTTTTATATCTATTTCTTTAAGATATCATGGGAAGATACCAGCCATTATAATTATGTGTTTTTATGAAGTAACCTCATATCATTCTTCGGGGTACAGGTTAGTCACAGTTTATGTTTGTGTTTACTGTAGTAAGTTACACCACAGAGTGACTATAACTGAAGGTGATTGAGCGCTTCATGTTGTCGTATGTGGTTAAAGAATACATTGTAAAGATTTGCATGGTACTCAATTGGTGACTGATATATTATATTATACGCCGACTTTATGGGTTACTTCCGTTATTTTTTTACATTGAATTATGCATGTAAAATTGTCATTAAGCAAATGTCGCAAGAAGAACAAAGTTCCTACAACAATCATGCTCTTCATCAGCATTACAAATGTATGAATATATCTACAAATTCAATCGAATCGCCATCATAATCATATTGTTCAAATGCATCTTCCTCACCAATTAAGCCATTTAGTCCCTTTGTTTTCCCATAGTTATTACAGTTTTATTATTATTATTATCAGTATCGTATCAGTATCAGTATCGCTAGACGGCATCAACAAACATGCAATGTACGCTCACTTTGATTTGAGTTATGTTACTGCAAACTTGAGAGTGTGTATTTTCACCATTCGTCTGTGATCATAAAGAAGTCATAATACAGGTAAGATGTAATAATAGGGAGTAGTGAAAACTCCTACGAAGATACTGTGAACTTCTCGCGGCCCACGGTGACTTTATTTGTATAAATCATTAAAGGAGAGTTTGCAAGAAACATCCAGAACAAAACTGAACCGGTATTAATGCTTGCATCTTACACAAAAGCGACCAGGAAATTAACATGCCACACAGAAACCGTCACGTTACTCTCATTGCGTTCATAAGCCTTATATAAAGCCTACTGTAATATAAGCTTCATTGCCGTTGCCGTTGTGTTGGGCTATAGACCAAATCCTTCACTGGTACTTAGTAATGTAGTATCTAAGCTTAAGTTAAGTAGCAAAGTTATTATAGACATTAATTTGACCCTAAAAATTAGAATTGAACAGATTGGTGAAAGAAGGTGATTTCAACGAGAATTATATTTGATCGAAACATTAAACGACGCTATTTTTCCATTTTACCCGGGAAAGTTATTTCCATGCAGACAAACAGGCGAATCCTTGATTTTTCTGTTCCAGTCCGTAACATTATTTTCTAAAGAGAAACGAGCTGAGTTGATTGTAACAAATTGGGATATTAAGCTATGCGGAAGTGACCAATTAGAACTCACCCAATGAAGTTTTGTAACTGGTTGCGGAAATCTTCCATTAAAAAAAAAGAAGTAAGGAAAAACGTGTTATACATTCACAGTTGCATTATGAGGAATACGAGTGTTTCATTATTTATAGTAACATGTACTCATGGGTCATTTCAGTAGATTTCAATTAACTACCATATTGAAAGAAAATTAAGCAAATAACGACATATGTTAATTATTGAATTTATATTACAAAATGCTGCATGTCTTTCAAACTTCTAACGATATGGACTTTTGGGCGGTCACTATGTATAAGCCTGTTTCATTTGAATAATTGTGTAACATTGCAATATATAAAAGAGTACTGTATTATAGACTTCAAAGAATTAAACTACTGTCAGACAGGTCTGTCGCTGTTTTCTTAAACGTATTTTTGTTATGTGCATAAACAACCATAAGCCGAGTACAGCTATCATTGAAATGAAATAAGGCATATTGTGTGATTCTGGAAATGAGCTAGTCCATGCCATTTATGGTGTGTTCTTCCACAAGAGTTTTTAAAGTGTTTACATTTTCTTAAGCGATCAAAAATCACTAACGGTACTAAGCAGCTGAGATTAGACGAGTATTGCACCAAGCCAGGGTGCCTTCTCGTGTGCATTTAAACTACAGTGTAAAGTTAAGTTTATCCGAGCAATAATTTAATAATTTGTTGTCGCAATCCACAAATATTTCAATAAACAACACTAGTCTTGCATCTTCTTCAAAATTTATTGAGAAAAAAAAAACGAAGAGTAGCGTATATGACCTTTACAATATACAGTACATATATATATATATATATCTAAAACAGTGACGGGTCTAGGAGTTTTAGGGCAGTGAAGGGTTAGTAAGCAATCCAATTTTATACGTGAAAATAGTGCATCGTTGGTCATAATTATGCTATAAATTTGGTCACTTTATAATTAAGTCTATGCCTTAGTTGTGCTAATAAATATGTTAGTTTTGTTGGGGTTGAAAATATTACGTACACTTTAAATCCCGCCCGTGCATCTACACATGTTAGTTAATAAGATTTGTTTTAGGAGATATTACATTTTGCAACACACTTATGTAAAAGCAATGTTTTTTTTAAGTCGTCTAATAGCAAAAACAACTTACCAGAGTCTGCCCCTTTCTACCTGGATTGAAAGTAATGAACAGTACCCAATATAAACGTTGAATTAACATTATAAGTTCCATGTTACCTCTTTTGAGAACAGAACATATATTGGATACTGATATGTCAACATCAGATAGAAATGTCAACAGCAGATAGAAAGCATGGTATATATATACAAACTGACTTCCTTATACAAGCAATAACTGACTTCCTTAAACAGCAATAACTGGCTTCCGTATACAAGAAATACCTGACTTCCTTATACAAGCAATAACATAAGTATAATCCAACTTGGATGCTTAAGAAATGTATTGACGTACTTGCACCAATCTTTTTATCTGCTGTTGACATTTTTCTGTCCAGTTGTAAATTCCCTTTTGCCTTACAAACAAGCTGTGGTACCACCAGTCCTGAAAAAAAATGCCGACCCAGATTGCTTGTAGAATGACAGAACCATCTCAAATCTGCCATTTCATTGCAAAAAGTCAATGAGAAGGTTGTTTTCCGACATCAAGATTATCTAAAGAACGAAGTCTTTTTGAAATTTTCAGTTGGGATATAAAACATATCTTAGTACTGAGTCTGCTCTAATCCTGGTACAGAATGACATCATGTCTGCCAATGATAATAATAAACTTGTTCTTTTAGTTCTTCTTGACTTATCGGCAGCTTTCATCACTAGAGATCAAAGCATTCTTATCGAAAAGCTCATACGGGCCCACAACATATCAGATGTTGTTTTGAGCTGGTTTCGTCACTACATAGCAGGTTGCACTCAAAAGATTCACATTAAAAGTGATCAGTCCGTCTCATACCACTATCTTATGGTGTTCCCCAAGGATCGGTCTTAAGACCGACCCCCTTTAATATGTATAAATATGGTTTAGGTGAAACAGTTAGGACGCACTGTATCAGTATGCATCGATATGTCGATCATATGCCATTGATACATAGTTTAATCTTTCAGACAAAGAAAAGCTGTCACGTGTAGTGAGAGTGACTAACGTATTATCAACAAATTAAAACTAAATGATGACAACACCATCGTCATGTTGATGCATTCTAAATATTAAAAGATTCCCTCAAGTATATCTCCAATTAACTTGGGAGATTAAGAGACGTTGTCTTTCGTTACGTCTGCGAGGAATCTTGGGGTGCTGTTTAAACCCACTTTTTTTATGGAGCACTATGTCAACTCTAACAGCAAGTCTGCATATTTTGACCTGCGTAACAGGTAAAATCCGAATTTATCTGAATAACATGGGTGTAGAACTGCTTGTTCATGCATTCATTACAAGTAACATTGACTAAGTAATTCCTTGCTTTGTCGGTTATTAAGAATTTAGCTGTTAGACTTATAATAGGACAGCTAAACATGTAAACATAAGCCCCGTACTTTACCAACTTCACTGGCTGCCCATAGAGAAAAGAGTTCTTTATAAGGCACTCCTTACTATTTAATGCGCATTCACTGAGGGCTCTTCTTCTTATATAAAGGAGCTCTTGCATCAACCATCGACTCGTCCCAGTAGTTCAAACATTTTGTTTTTGGTCATTTCAAATAATCGACTACGATCCAACGGAGATCGTTGTCCCTGGATACTCGGTCCTGTTCATTGGAACTCTCTCTATCAAAAATTATCCAAATTAAAGATGTTTCTTTTTAATTAGTTTATTTCTTAATATGTAATAATGTATTTGTAACTGTTTCTGTAAAGCGCTGTAGATCGTTGCTCTGCCAGAGTTGTACAGCGCTATATAAATGTATTACTCTTATTATTTACTATTCACCGAATGACATTGAATCTTCACAGATGTATTGGATGACTATAGTGTTGTCACAATATCTGTTTGTCTTTGTCTTTGCAGTATGGAATAACAAGTGAAACATCATGTTATATCGGAAATTTTACTCTCCATTACATAGTGTTAACATGGAAATGGCTTAACAGGATGTTCATGCAAGGCTTGACAGGATGCTCATGTAACTTATCTGTTATAAAAGTAATGTTAATAGAAAGTTTAAATGGGGTTGAATATCATACCTTATATCATATATATCATATTGAATATCATAATTCCTCGTATTCACGGGAAGTTGTTGAAAGCTGATCAACTTTGCTAGCGTTTTGTTTTTAAAAGACGGCCTCTTTTGAAATATAAGTAGGTCTCGGTTAACTAAGTAAAGTGAGCCTGTGTCAGGTATCCAAACATTACGCTACGCGATACGCTAACATTATAGTACTGTATAAAATAAACTCACTAAATATACAGTGTAATGGAAATTTATTGTAGGCCTAATGATGGATAGTTTTGAAAGGTCGGAAATAGAAAGTGAACGTTACAATTTTTTTTAAATATTTGTTTCATTACAGCGTTCACAACGTCATTTGGAACAATATAGATCAAATAATATGTATTAATATTATATTCATTACAAAAGGAAGGGAACAAAACGATATTTGCAGTCTTGTACAGTAGCTTTCTCCTGTGAAACATAGTGTAAACAACTCCCAACCGCCTTGTCCATGCGAATCGGTTTGTTAGCGTGTATTCGGTATGTAAGATCAAACTATCAAATTAGTTTAATATCAAGAAAACATGGCACCGTTTGTGACTAAACTAATGTACTAAGAAAAGGGCTGTTGTTATGTTTTGATATTGTTAAAACTGTGCCCATTTATATGAGTATATCTAATACGATATCAATGGTTTATTGAGAGTAATAAGTCTAGCGGGAGTTTGTATGACGAAGACATGAAGGCATGACAACAATTATGAAATTTGATACTGCATCTGAAAATAACAGAGTGAAGTACGCCATCATGACAAAGGAGCGGAAATGTTGCAATCTTCTTCAGAACATCTAAAACAATTTTTTAAACATAGGGAAGTTTTTTTTTCCAAAAAAAATCCATGTTCTCAATACAGAGAAGATAGATAACTATAAGAATCATTCCAAATATATACACTTTTAAGGAGGACCAGGCTAGCCGTGCAGTAAACTGTGCTTCAACAGACATGTGCTATTACAAGCAGAACTTGGGAAATGCCTCTGCCAATAACCTAATGTACGAAGATCCGAGAACGCTATCATACGAAAGCGTAGAAAGGACAGCACATAAACGCCCTACACATATGGTGAACCCGATTATGAAAGAACGAATCGTATTGTTTTAATGACAAAATCTAAGAAAAAAAGAAAATTGCTGGCTCAATGTTGTGAGTAATGCATCTGCGTAATGTACTTTCTACACTTCCGTACGTAGTCACGTATGTTGCCGAGTAGCTAACCATACTGTTATCAATTGCTTGGTGGTCAAAAAGGCTTACTGTATAGTGCATGACACAGGGAGCGTGATGTTATTATGAATTAGCAAACTGCAGAGAGAACAAGTGCCAGTGCCAGATAAATAACACAAGATTAATTGTTTCACTCAATTTTCAAATATACAGCTATAAAAAGCCATGCATGTGATTATTTCAATAAGAATTACATTATTGCATTAATTTAGTGCACGATAATCTATTAATATCAGGTAGGATATTTTACAATCATGACGGATTTACTCAATCGTACCTAAATATAATTTCGAATGGGTACATTAAAGCTTGTTGGTTTAATTCTTGCAATATTTTGAGGGATAATTTGTGCTTGACTTGTATACACATGAAGATGTAAGTCGTTCATGTTCCTTTTGATTCCAGAGGCGCATAAACCATTCAGCTAAACGGCATTGCCGTGCCGTCTGTGACATTTGCAAACCTGGAGCGAAAAGATAATATCACGTGACCACAGATCGACGTACATTAAATATCATATAAGAATAAAAAAGCTAAGTTTAGTTGGACACATGTGTATTTAGTTACTTCTAAAGAGAAGTTTCCTAATTTTGGTCCGAACTTTTCTTTGAAGCTGCTTCAGGTTTAACGATTGATATATTTGCTCGAACAAAACTTAAAATTTAAAAAGAAATATTGTTTTTTCATTAAATTAATTGCACTTAATTTCACTAGTAGAGGTTATATAAGGTAAACGAGCTGTAACCTCCATTCTAAATTTCCTGACGTCATTGGTCAAATGTTAACGAATGGAAATAAGATATAGTAATCGATGCTTTGCAGTCGTGCTGGTTTGGCTCGAAATTAATGTTCGACTTAACGTGGGCTTAAAGGTGCACTCGGTTCTAAGTCATAAATCAAATTGAGTAATTTTCCTTCTTTACAATGTCAAATTTAAATTGAACAATTCATGCAGAAAATAAATGTTATTCTGCTGTCCTCGGATGCTCTTGACGAATATAATGATTTTTGTTAAGTACTTTATAATTTAAAATACTTATTAAATAAACGTTCTCCATTTACAAAGTGTTATATTAGTTGATATTGGCAACAACAATGTGAAATGATGGCAGCTTGGTTTTGACTTTCTTATGGTTTTGTAAATGGTATATTTATAATCCTGGTATAGTTTTATCATTAACTATAATACACATGTGAAAGTAATAATACCAAGTCCTCAACGTTCGTTCGTCTAAATTAAGCACCGTGCCGTGCGGTAACTCTTTAATTGAAAAAAGTGTCAATTCCTTTTGTAGTAGTCTTTTAAATTATTTACAGCACTTGTATAGAGAACATTTCCATGACACACTAGTTGTCACTATAATGCATACATATATATAACATCTTGCATAATATATCAAGTGCGTGGAATATTTATGTCAATGTAATAACTTGCTTACTTTTTTAAGGGCGGCTGTCGGTAGGGCAACCTTGCATATTAACATTGACAAGATTTGTCATAGAGTGAGATACATAATGGTAAGCCAATTCTTGTAAACATGTAACCACTTTGATATATGTTAGAAGCTTAAGATGCTATGGTTACTCGAAAATGAGGATGACGCACGTCTGAGGATGACGCACGTCTTAGCTTGCTGATATTGTATATATGCTTTCTTGTATGGAAATGGATATAATCTGACTGAAAAGTTATGAAGCATCCTCCATTTATTAAAATTTTAATGTAAATTACGATAAGGTACTTGATCGTTTAGGTGATATGTAGAGAACCTTAGAAATCAAATTCATAGTAGACTGTTCGTTTTTTTATCGGAAATTATTCATTTGATTGTTTTTGTTTAAACAAATCTATTTGGCTTCTCGTTGTAGCCCAGGGAAAGGGAACGGTAACATTTCTTCGACCTTCTTAAATTATCTGTGAATAGCACATCATAATGAACCCTTTTTGCTCTTACAAGATACCGCTTTCATGTAACCTTTCACTTTTGACTAATAACTTTGACAACACATTATATTAGAACTTCTTTCTTGAGTAATTCAAATTATTGAACGCTTTGCTCGTCAATTTGTTAAAGAAAGAACATTTCTATTGCTTTGAAAAAAAAGGAAAAATATCTGGCAATGCGAACCGGCTACTAATTAGAAAAATTATCCAATGACGCTAATGAACATTTAATACTAACCAGCAATTTTCGTTAACATATCTATTGTCCTTATAGAGATAAGACGCTGCCTGTAACTTCACCTGTAACAACATGTGGCAATGAAGGTCCAAATCAGCAGATGTACATAAAGTGAGAAAGACACTATCAGTTTTCAGCAACTACCCCAATCCACAATATAACCCAGCATCTTCGTAATGTCTACAATTACAGTTTTCAATTTGTGTTTCTGATCCAGAACATTGAACATCATCTAACCAACTCAGACCCGATTCCTGTCCAAAATGTCCGCAACAACTAGCGATTCCTGTATATCTGTAGCCCATTTGACGACATGCTACTGAGGCATTGATATCATCCCAGTAATCATCACAGATTGTACCCCATTGACCAGCTCGGTACACTTCAGTTCTTCTTTTAGTTGGTCGATCACCACCAACCAGGCTCACTGTCATAGCAAACAGAATAATAAGATAGAAGTTTTTTTGTATTTGAGTAAAACATAATTTTTTTTAAAGTTTCCTAATAATGTTCTAAATATTCTTACCGTTAATGTTGATAAATATATGTAAGTACAAATACGTACAAATAACATTACAAGTATGTTATCACCGTTTTTTTTAAAGCTTATACAGTAGATACAGTTTTTGGCGACACAATATTCACAGGTTTTCACATTAATTTTGAGTGGAAATCATGTAATAGATACGCCTTTGGTGACACATATTCTGATAAATACCATATCAGATGCAAAATAGAATATTTGTGTGTGGTAGACGTGATATTCATATATACTCAGCAGTTTTATACTCTTTCAGGAGTAACCGCACTATGTAGAAATTTGCTGAGACACTATATATAGGCGCATTTACAACAAGAGAAATAAGCAGTTTGAATTCATCAGTAAAGTATAATGTTGTAGATGCTATACTTTTCTTTGATACGTTTAAAGTGTGTGGATATTTAATACTATGATAATGTATTACATATTAATCACGAGTAGCACCATGTGGTCAAATTGATAGCTTCTACGCGTTGTGGTATGTCATTTGATGTGAACCACATTACTACGATTCTTTAATAACTGTAATATGTTATCGAAGAGTTCAACGGTATTACATTCATCTTATTCGTGCAATCTAACCTGTACCACACAACACTCCAGCATCTTCATGATGTCTACAATTATGATTTCCCCAGTCAAAGCTGTCACAGTTCTCAATGGTCTCCTCTCCTCCGGACCAGTGGACATCACCTAACCAAATGTAGTCCGATCCATGGAATTACATTAAAAATTATGTATGAACATAGCAACATACAAACGGTTATCACTAAATCAGAAGAAATGATAAGTTGAATGCACCTCTTTTGGGGAACAGATGAGATATTTTGACAGGAAAATGACACCAATTTGAGGAAGCCGAATTTGTTTTGAGATTTTGTAAAGGACCTTCTCTTTTCGATTTCTTTCGATACTCTGATATAAGTCGAATTGATACAATTCATTTAGCAAATGAGAATAGGATGCGGGGAGGGGGATTAAAAAAAGTAAATATGCGAACGGAAGCAGCTGTGTCCAAAAGACTGATGTAACCGTTACATAGAATAAATTCCATTAAACTTTCTTTTCATGTAATTATAAACAAATGAAGATGTAATTTTCACGGATGATTTAGCAAATGACTAGAGAGAAAATCGACATGTTGTTTGTATTTAATTGGTTTCAAATTTCGCAGCGATTGCGGCTCTTTCTGTCCTTTTTGTATTTCTCTTAACAGGAATAGATTGATATTGTTTTAAACCGCACTGACACAACCATCGTCCCAACGAATGTTGAAACGCGCGTTTGTCCCCATTTGCACATTATCATAACCCCTGAGCAATCTATGTGTTTTTTTTTAAAGACACTAATATGGCCTATATAGTGGGTCCTTTTCAAGTGATAGTTTTAATCGATGTTTTATGTTACAAATTATGCAATTATCAAACACCATACTGCTGGACATTATACAAATAAAAATCAGCATTCATAACTTCTAACGCTATGAAAAGAAAATCACTCGCAAATAAGCTATAGTTAAAAACGATTACAAGAAATGTTTTATTAATCTGCCATTATATGTTAATAATTTAGGGTCAGATCATAACTTTAGGTGACTAAAAATTTCAAATGAAGCTTCCAAAACAGGCGATTTACAGAATTTTAAAAGCAACACATATACTGGGATAGAAAACGGACTATAAGTGAAGTGCATACCTGATCCAGCCTAACACTTTGTTAAACAATCGACTTTGAACTTCCATCATGCTTTGAATTCCCATATTAAGAGTACTCAACGTTTACATTCTACCCAAAGGTAGTTCCCTTCCCAGTCACATTTTGTTCGACTCTACGTAAATATGCACCGACATATTGTAGTTGAAGAAAAGTAACCCTGCACTTCCTTCTTCATTCATTGACTGAAAGGTTGAATGAAAAAGAGAAACAACATTTCTGTAACACCTTGGAAACTCCTTCAATTATTTCAACTGATCAAGTTTCCTTTGTGGTTGGAAACGATAGTTCATTCTTAAGATTGAAAACTTTTCTTTCCAATTTAACTTAAATATTACCAATGAAATTTGACAGACCGAGCTATTGAAGTAAATTGTTTTTGAATTTCATTAAAGATCAACGTCGACGTCGGAGGATCACAGTCAACTTTGTTAGCTAAATATACACCTCAATGACACGCAATACCACTGAAAACATCCTGGTTTGATCGTATGTCCTTGTAGCCATGGAAACTATGCATATACTTTGAGTGCGAACGGAATATTAAACGAGACTTACGTAACTTCCAGTACCACTAGAACCAAAAGCAGAACAAGAAGTTAATTTAAGTAATCTGAAACTTCATTTATACGACTTTCTTCGCCAAGCTGAAAGGGTAATTATTCTGCAAATTTCATACCGGTATGACAGTTTAGAATCCCCTACCAGAGCATTTTAACCCGTGTGATTCTTGCAAAGTCATGGCGTGTCCAAGAACAGTTTTGACGGTTCACAGTACTATGGTTTTAGTATGTGCATGTTTGAAAATGAACCAAAAAACAGCCTATAGTCAGCCCCCTCCGTAGACGCTTTCTATCCAGATCTTGAGTCACTGTATGATTGTCAAACCTTATAAAGTGAACTTACCTCTTTATCAAGACAATGCAAAACAATCCCTCGGCTATACCATTTTTCATCGACTGAAGGTCGCATGTGGGGTCTGTTCCCCGCCATCGTAGGGAAAGGCCACTGCCCTCCATTTTTTTAAACACCTCTCAGTGCTTCCTTTCATATATAACAAGTAACCGGTTTGGAAAGAAGTACCTTTTTTTCATTCTAGTAATCTACCAGAGGGTCTCGTTCTTGAAGCTATATAACATTTAATAAAAAAGTGTCCCGTTGTTTCCAACTTAAAGGAAAATGTAAATAAAACCGTGCCTACATGTAGAAATAACATTCAATACTGGAATTATTGGTTCCGAATGTAGGGCGGATCCATTTTGTCGGGAAATGTTTAAGTAACTTTGTGCTTTTCCCCTTCAAAAAGACTTTTGAGAGATTTAGGTTTTAGACTTAAGAGAAGACTTTGTAATAGTTATGACACCCCCTCCAGCCCCTCCCAGCAGGTAAAGTACTCAATTAAGGATCTTTTACTTTCAAAATGGACTCACTTGAAACACCGAAAGGGAGATGCTATAGATTAGTGGTGTGTACAGTGAGGTGGCCTTGTTCAGTCGGGGAAGTTTTTTACAATCAGAAGGGCAAACTTAGACCACACGTCCCGGTGTAACCCTCCCCCATCTCTTTCAGCATCACACACAACATTCCTTTCAGGCCTAATTATGGACCTAATTTATTGACCTAAGTTATAGTCTAAACGAGACTCAGAATGCACCATTTGCAATCTACATATTTGTTCAGGGTATTCCCTACTTAAGTCAGCCTGGGGAAATTTATACACTACCCCTCCGCCTCACTTTCAAATTCTGTTCACGCCTATGGTATCAACCTCCCTTATTTCTTTGTAAGGTATTGAGCCTAGTGCACTACACACAATAAGCTATCCTTGATCCCTTCGATTTTGCTATAGCTCGTTTAACACTCTGTTTATCTTTTCTGATGTTAGTTTGATCATGTTGACAAGTAAATATTTTGTGTTGACCTATCTGTTAAAGATGGCAAAATAAACTGTAAGTATTTTTAAGAAAATAATTACAAATGTTAATTTGAATGTTTTAAGGATCACATTTTCTAAAAATCATCACTTATGTGTGTGTGAGAGCATCAAAATACTGATGAGCAATCCACATAACTCGTCGCTCGTCGCAAATATCCTAAAATAGTTAACAGTTAGTGTGTTGAAATGTCTTCTATTTGTTGACATTTTGAGGAGAAACATGGAAAGTTTGACAAATTATGCAGTAAATGAAGTAAATGAAATACAAAAGGGTCTTTTTCTTGCCTGGCACATTTTTATTATGCAAAGGATATCTTTGAGAAATACATTACACAGCTGTTCTAATTTTATCACGTTTTTAATGACGTTTTGTTATGTGAAAACAAATTTCTATTAATTTAAGACCTAATGTCAGATTAATCAAATATTTCGCTCACCACTTTGTGCGTTATTTTTGCTTTTTTTTCCTGCTCCTTCTACTTTCAGAAATAGTATTGTTTTAATAACTGAATTGAACTTTTGATATTAAAGTAGAAAAGCGTTGTCAAAAGGTTGACATAAATTAACACAAATTAACAGATTGATATCTGTAAAATTGACACAATGATATATATCATGTCATTCATCTGTTAATATTCGTGATAGTTATTTATTTTTCATGACATCTAGAAGTATTAATACCTAAATCCAGTTAAAGGAACGATTCGATCCCGCACTTACGCGTATTATAAACTATTTTTCTTTCTTGAACACTGAATGTTACTTTCTGCTGTTATGATATCAGTCATATGCCAAGATGTAATCATTGTCAGGAAGTAAGGTATTGAATTCAACTAACATCTAACTTTGGAATTAAGAAATAATTGTTTTGTGAATGCTTGTTTTCGGTAATGTTTCAAACTTGAAGGCATAAACATGAAAAAATACCTTTTTTGTACTTGCTATTTCTAATCTACTTCTGCAATAAGAAGGAAATTCACTGCTCCATTGAGAATAACAACGTTAAGAATGTCAATGTAAGTGTAAATTAATATAAAATCGATGGATGAACGCTAGTCGCTGTTGTATAACTTCAACAGTAAACACCGGCGTCCTCCCCGTGCCCACAATTATGAATACCCCAGCCTCTGCTTCCGCATTCTTCAATATTTGCCTCGTGTCCGGAACAGGCAAGATCATCAATCCAAATTTCGCCAGATCCTTCACCAAAATGTGCACTACCTATGGCGGTTCCACTGCTTCCAAAGCCAAGTTGACGACATATCACCGAGGCATCGTTAACATCCCAGTAATCATCGCAGATCGATCCCCACTGACCGTCATGGTAAACTTCAATTCGCCCTTCATTCGAGGTTTGACCGCCAACCAGACGCACTGTTAAGAGACATTATAT
>JAIPMN010002838.1:0-16118 GCA_020650975.1 Apostichopus californicus | reverse complement strand
ATATATGTTGTTGAACATGTAATATGGTAAATACATCATGTCCTATAAATATGTTACTTATATAAATACACTCATTAGAATGATTAATATAGCCTATGACCGTTGAACTATAACTCAAAGCGAACCAGAATCAGAAAATGACAACTTTTATAGAAATCACTTCATACAAAAGGAGAAAAAATTAAAACACGCAACATTAGCTGTAGTTTAAACAACGTAACAGTATACACAAATGCTTGGTTTTACAAAACACATTAAGTAAATCGGAAAAAATAACATGTTTTTATCTCTTTTATATAAAATACACATATTGTGGTGTTACAAATATGAGGAAAATATGCTATTGGTTTTCTTATTCTTTTGCATGTTGATTCAGTACATATTTAACTTCAGTATGGATTTTTTTTCTTTGTAAGATTTTTCACAATTTTATATCTAAAAGATCAAAATGTAATGAACTGTGTTATTAATTATGCACATATATGTTACGATATTACTTAAAGGTGAGTGACATTTTTACACCAAAATCTGATAACTCACCTTTTGTAAATAATTGATATCGCTTGTTTACGTCCAATGGCACCAGAGAATTAACCCCTTTCACCTACGTAGATACATGTATAAGTGAACTTGTCAAACGAATCCAAAGAGTGTAAAAGTGAATTGCTGTCGATAGAAGCCAACGAGGTTTTTCTAAAAAACGGCTTCTCAGTTCTGAGGAGATGAAAAGATGGTAAATACCCACAGTTTAAGGCTGAATGTATCTTCCTTTTGTAAGCTTTAGCTTGTTAGGCGAGAGAACCCCAGCGGGCAAATCCCGTCAAACTGTGACTAATTAAACCGTCTTTGAAAGTCTAGCATGGGTTTTGTGTCGAAATTGTGTACTACTCCGCCTTCTTCTACTAAGCAAATAGACTTTGCTTTAAAGATCTGCGGTTGTCTTTTTGCCTGGCGAAAAAAAAATGACAACTTTAAGCAACTAGTCGCGATACTCATTTGTCTTGGAAAGGAAAGATGCTTTTTCTTTCACTTACGGTTATAGCTGTCTGAAAATAAGGCCCATTTTACTTGCTCTCTGCATCTATTGCTAGCATGCGGTATCGTCCAATCAAAGACCGTCGTTGGAGAACCAATCAGAAGTGTTGGCATATGTGACGAAGGTGATAGCAATGTGAATTTTGCTCTCTTTTTGAAACAGCTGATTTTTTTATTTTATTTTTGTAAACGTTAGGAATATATGTAGCATAAAGTACAGAGATGTTTGTAAGAGAAGCAAATGTCAAAGGTAATTTAATGACGTTACTTTTATATGACGTTCATTATAAGTTGTTGGCCTATATCTAAATGTTTCATTACGTTCTTCTTCGAAAAGGGGAGTGGGGTTGGGTAGGGTATAGTGAAACCCTCTCTGGGTTACAAAAATTATGTACCTGTATGAGTCGATCTGTGAAATTTGACTCGCGGTTTGAGTCGCTGTGAAATGGGGCCCTATAGAACTCTGTTCCTTGAAACCTCATTAATGATTTCATCTGATAAAACATGCAATGCTGTACTTTTTAATATATTCAAACGGAGGGGCGGAGGAGGGGAGTGGGGAGTACAGAGGAGTAAACAGAACCTTCGCTTGGGTATATGTGCAACTGTATGAGTACATCTATGCAATTTAACTTGCAGTCTGTGTCGCTGTGTAATGCCCCCCCCCCCCGATAGAGCTCATGTCCTCGACACCTTGAAAAAATATTCTTTTCATTTATATAATGAAACTGACAATTATGTATTCAAATCTATTCCAAGCAGCTTGCAGTGAAGTATCAGTTTACAAAGCAGAGAGGCGTGACATATGTTATATGCAGAATATAGTATTTCTGTGCAATATCTCTGTTGAAATTATATTCATTAAATTGAAAGTGTTTTTGGTAGGAGACTTTCGTCTTCGTGTGACTGTCACCATGCATGCAATCAATTAACAAGCGATGTTGGCATTAATAATTATAGTATATGTTAACGAACTTTAGACGCGTTTCACAGAATTTGGAGAGCGCTGCATGCAGCTAAAATATGTAGGTTTCAGCAAAATGCAAATATGAAAGAATAGAATTAAATAAGTCGGGACACAGCTTACAAACTCATTGTCTTAATTGAAATTTGAGATCAATGCGAGATGGGTATTATTATACCAGCGTAGCGCATTGTTTTAAATGATAATATGAATTAGTTAATCCTATCTTAAACAATTTTAGAGAGGGTAAAAAATGTTTTGTAAAGTGGATTGGCACACCAAATAAACATGATCAGACATGATCTCTAATAACCACAAATATATACTACAAATTCAGAAAACAAAATTCTGGCGTAGATCCATGGGTGTGAGCTGGACACCCCCCCCCCCCTCCAATATGCACACAAAAAGTAGATATTCATACAACCTTGGGTAAAGACTTAACTACAGGACTAAACTACCACCAAAATATGCCTCAAAATGCACGATTTCACTGAAGTTTAATTTTCTTTCTGGGGGAAGGACCCCCAGACTTCTCAGCATTGTATCGGCTTTTTTTTTAAAATCCTGGATCCACCACTGTTACCGCATTTCTCATGAAAGCTTAGATCATAGAGAAAAGAAACGCACCCAATTTACAGGCCGGTGTCTTTTTCTGTATTGTAAACTTCTTATAGGTTTCTCTGTATGACATGAGTGTTTATAGTAGTTTATACAAAATGATTTCGATTTTGGATAAGTATGTCAAGTTGATCCATCGATAACTCTAGCGTTTGTCTCTATTCTCCACAGTCGATGTTGCCTTGTACGAAGGTCATGTTAGTAAAGAAAACAAAAATAACAGAGCGAATATAGAATAAAGGAATAAAAGACAAAACGCCTTTTTTATGATGGTATATTGATTCATCATTCACGTTATACTGGTCTTATTTCTTCTTCTTTGTATTTTAACACCAATCTCTCCGCCATTGGCTGCTGTTAGTTTATTTCTGTCTCTGTCTATATATCTATCTATCTCTCTATATTTCCAAAATTTTGATATTTCATTACAATATATATAATGCATGCTAAGAGAAGACATGCACTTTTCATAAAAGACAAAATGTAGTTCAAGGCTGCGATATTGCCATCCAAAAAAGTTATGTTTATGGGAGGAAGACGCCAGTTGTCGTTTTAAAGAGATGTGTTGTGCTCTGTCTAATTAATGTAAAGTAAACATAATCACATATGTTAGTACAATACGTGATGTAAGTTAGTGAGTGTTAATGAGGGGAAAAGCTAATATAATTTGATTCAATCTTTAGGATTATAATGTAAGCTTACAAATGTAAGTTTTTGAAACTGCAACCATAAATATCGTGATACATTCTTTTTTACACAGAAGCGCAACAACCTTTCTTGTACTGGGAGGGTGGGGGTTAGAAATTAAGCCGTACGGGTGAGGAGTATAAGAGGGGGGGGGGTTCCACTCCTAACAGTTATATTGGTAAAATGCAAGGACGGTGCTAATTGCACGCAAAATGGTATATATTTATATGCAACTTTTAATACAATGTTGAAGAATTTCTTGTGTTTAGGTTGTAGCACATGTATACATAATATATATAATGTAAAAAAGGATTTTTTGTTGTAATATTATGTCTGATAGCGGGGAGGGGATGATCTCCCCTGGTTTAATCAATAGGAGGGGGCTTGGGCCCCTGGCCACAGACGTATATATGGTTGCGACACTGTCCCGCAGAGTGAGAATTTATTTGACGAGAGCTGTCTATGGTGATGAGTCTTTCAAGGAATTTCATTCGTTCCTGCATTAAACTTATAGTCTTTTTGCCAACTTTAAACTCTTTAACTATATAGAGAGTTGTTGCACTCTATTAGCATCTAAACTATAGGAATTCACTCTAAGGAAAGAATAAATTCACTGATGGAAAGAGTGAACACTGCGAAGATTATTATAGAGTGACTTTCACTCTCAGGAGGAGTTTACACGGTATTATTTATAACACCATGCATGACTTGTTTATATACTACTTACATTTCTCATATTAATGTTCAATAAGCTTTTCTTATTCACCAATTCTAGTACGCACTACACGGGTTTACCTGTGATACCCACAAACTGAACTGGGGCAACTGCGATAGTGCGATAATATTAACATTGTCATATGAATATAAAGAGAGATCTAAGCTATAAGAGGAACAAAATAAATTAGTGTAAGGTTTGTTTCTAACTTAGTCTCACAACAAAAACCGGAAGGCTGGTTAGAAAAATGACGGATATGGTTATTACTTAATTATTTGAGAAGTACGATATGAATTTTATTACTTTCGATTATTGTTTGCGTGTTTTTTTTTTCAGAAAAAAAAAGGTTTAAATGAGTTATACCAGTAATAAAGAGTCTTATATCCCTTTGCAAATAAAACATAAATAATGGAAGCAAATGTGGTTTGATTATATCATATTTAGTTTTAATATAAAGTACTCGGCCTTGTGTGTGAAGAAAGATTAAATCTGTGATATCTCTTAAATAGAATAATATTTGTCTTAACTGTTTGGTTAAATTCTTCAAGACAGTTTATCTCTACGTCATATGTACCAATAATGATGTATGGGTTTGTGTCGCCTTAAGCGATACTTATTTTAGCTTCACTGCAAATTCCCTTTGACTGAAAATTAGATAATTCAAGTAAATTAACATCTTGTTGTTGTTTTATTATCCAAGAGAATCTAAAATCAAAGTAAATCTCAATTAAATTACTTATAGTTAAAAGAGATATTTACGGATTCGTGCTACGTCAAGAATCCCTCCAAGACGCCATATAACACAACCATTACCATGTGAATGCATAATTGAATAGGTGAATACATCTTAATTTCCGAAGTCGAAAAACAAAACTTTAAACAATACAAAAAACATTTGTAATGTAAATCGTGTAAACAGTTTATCGGAATTTCAAACTTTTAATTTTATATTTAAATGAATATTGAACAAGTCACACTAATAAAGTCACCTGCATTTTGAAGAAATTTAGAGAAATAAAAGCTGTATTTGATTTAAAGGAACATTTGACAGTTTCGTGTTGCGTTCAGGAATGACACTATGAGGCCATACATTGCAAAAAATCAAACGTGATATACATTATATAATTTCCAATGACAGATATGTCGCCAAAACAAAATAATAATAATAATACTAAGCTAATAAAATGAAATAAAGTGAAATAAAAATTACCAAACCTGTGTTCATTTCACATAAATTAAAACAATTGAAGAAAATATAGGAAAGCTGTTTATTATATCAGAGCTCTCTAAAAGGAAAACAAAGAAAGTCTCGAACTCGTTGGAATCGTGATTCAAATAATGCACGTTATTAGAAGAAGAAAAATCTAAAACAAAAGTGGCATATGTAGTGAGCAGTCAAGATGGCGCAACAGGTTGTACAGTTTGATGATCTTCAAAAAGTGATGAAACTGTGGCATATAATTCAATTAAGTTTGTTGATATATAATTTGTAGCATGTCACCGATAGCTTTGTTGACATGGTCGACTTTGGCAATCATGTGACCCCGTTTCGTGCCCATCTACTTAAACAAATTCACATGATAACTCATTGGAATTTACAAGGCGTTATTTAATTGAAAGAAGAAGGAAGAGAGAAGAAAACTGGTGTCAAAGAAAAACAATGTCTTGCCATGCACGTAAAATAGAATAGGTATAGAGAATATAACCAACGTACGAGAAGAGGACAATTCTTGAAATTATACTAATTTGAAGAAAACCTGAGACATCCTATTGGTTAGGGAGGGGGGAGACATGTTTGATATATGTTGTTTACATATTACGCATGGACTTCGGACGTGATTATGTATAGTTTATCATCGTATATACATATACAATGCAGAATGGATACCTTAATAAATAAGAATAAGATAACATTATAAGGTGGTATTGACCTGTTAGAAAGGCATTGCCAACGGTATATTTTGAAACAAATTCTCAAAAGCACGTTTTAAAGGTATAGACTAAATATTTCGGTGACGTGCTGAATTTCACACAGGCAATGCGTAGGAGGGTGCACGATGTTGGGATAGATGGTTGGGGAAGGGGTTGAGGCACATTTATGTACTCTGTATGAAGCATCATCAGTGACAAAAGGGGTGTTTAATTTCTCTGAAACATTAAATTTTAAATTTTGTTGCAAGTTTTTTTTTCAAGAATCGAGGATTGACAGTTTGAGGGTTTTTTTTTTTTTTTATAGTGCCATAGATTACAAATCTCTTATAATCTCAAGATGAAACTTTCAATCAACTTTCAATCAAGTGTGGTTTATGTTCTATCGTATCATATTGATGAATGGATTGGATATGTATTGTTTAAATAGAGTTTCTTCAAAACAAACTTGAATTGACTGAAAATCACATTTTTGTGTGTGAAATGTATGATATAACTACAATGGAAATAAAAGTATATTGAAAAAGCATTGCCAAAGTATATATAGAAAAAACATTGCCATAAATAAATATAAAAATACCTAGTTGAAGATTTATAGAAAGAGATTTGAAGGTAATAGCTATATGTAGAAAGAGGATTGAAAGAATGTTAGAAAGACAACTGAAATTATGTAGAGGGACAGTTGAAAATACTTATAAAGAGAATTCGAAGGATATAGAAAGAGAATTGGGAGAACATAAGAGAATAGAAAGTACACAGGAAACGGTTCATCATGAAGCAGTCGGGTTTCTTAACATTTTCTATACTGCACTCCGCAGTGAGTCCTCGGCAATGTGCACGGGGGACCACCAAAAGGCTAGTCCCGCTGCGAATCAACAGAAACTCATCATAGCCCATACACTCTGAACAACTCTATTCAAAGAAATTGACAGCTTACTAAAGCTCTTTCGAGTATCCAAATCATCGCATCTTAATCGTTATTCTATTCATGAACCCCATCAAAAAAAAGGACAGATCCTAGTGGGACATAACAACCACCGATCTATGCTATAAAGAACAGGTTAAAAGCAAGAAGGCCCGAAAAGCCCCACTTGCTTATTCAAACACTAACAAAGGAGAGCAATTAGCGAGTGTAAGAGTTAACGGTTGAAAGACTAAGATATATCTTTACAGATCAAACCTAACACAATACACACCAATTTATTAAGCAATCCTCTCTTTTCCTTTAAGGAAACTTTGCTAGGCTCTTTTTTTTCTTCTTTTTTTGAAAGAAAGAAAGGATGAATGAACTGTCGAGTCGAGCCTGAGGTGAAAAAAACACCCTGAAATGGGGGGAGAGAATGATCGAAACGGATGAAAATGACAGGTATAAAAGGAGAAGCATTGCCCAGGTGTTTTGTAGAATCGTTAGCTTGAAATATCCCGCTGGGTCAATCCGCTTCAGTCTATATCCGATCTGCTATAGGTAAAGGTATAGGCTTATGAGTATGTATGTTTGGTCATTTTGATTGGCACGAGTTATAACAATACCAGTAATTGACATATACGAAAGTTGTCATAGACGTTTTAATTATTTGCAACTGCGATTTACGCGTTAATTATATCTTCATTTTCTCACAGTTGATTTCATTTACATATGTTATTTGTTTTTTTCTTGTTGGGAAGCGGGCGGCGGGTGGGGTGGGGGAAGGGATACTGATAGACGGAAGTTGGTATAACGGAGGATTACCCAATATATCTTTATTGAATATGTAAGCTGATATATATTGAAGGACACTTGTAAATTGAAGCGGTCATTTACGATGTCGGATAGATTCGGGTTAACCTAACTGTTGTATATTATAACGATTTTAGCAAATAATAGTATTAAGAAATGGCCTTAATAGTTTAAATATATTAGCATAGCAACAAATTAAGGGCTACTTTGCACCCGCCTTCCATAGGATTTTCGGTAACGTCTCTCTGTCCAGTGATATATAGACATTTCAACCATTTTAGCTATACCATGGAGCTATAAACTGGGATAGCTCCATGCATATACCAACTTAAAACATCCATTTGGCTCTTTACCACCGCAGTGACAAATTTAACGAAGTGAAATTTGCGTCTCGTGGCATCGAACGGTGGCAATTAAAACGATGTCTATGGTAGCCTATACTCTGATTCAAAATTCTTAACATTTTTCGTTTCTAATTCTTTCATTTCTCTATATACGGTACGATTGCGATAAGGGAGATATATATATATATATTGTCCACTAATCACTTCGTGACTAAAGAAACTACAAGTTAAAGAACTGTTTCGTTCGTTCATTTATCAATTGCGGCCTATTGACAAGCGTTTTACACTGGAGCGTAAAGTCGATAGGAATTTACACCCTTTGTACTGTCCCGTTACAAAAAGGCACTTGACGTACCAATGGCATCTAGAACAGCCAGACTGCCTAATATACCTGTCAACTTGCTCAGAACTGACCACCTACCAGACACCTGCGGCAAAAAGGCTACTCCGAGAAAAGGTGTTCATTCAACGCTTATAAAAGCCTTCTCAAAACGGCACTGCTTGGGGTCGCTGTTGATTGCGAGGGAGGGAAGTCAACGCAGAGTTAAGACCTTTCAGATTGTTTTCATCCTTTATTAAAGAGACGGGCGTTACTGCGCTCTAAAACGGCCCTCAGAATGCCCGAAACGTTCCCCATCAAGGATATAGGAACCGTTTTCGAGATCAATATATGAAGATTTCAATTCAAGATTAAGACACTGAAAAACGACTCAAAATGAACAAAGGGGAGAAAAGGGTAAACAACTTTTGCGAACCATTCCTCCAAAAAACAAAAAAATCCAAGCTGCAACATGTAAAATTAAAAGTATCCAAGACTGGCTCCAAATTAGAAGATCACCCTCTCTAAACGTTTGAAACTTTGTATTATGTTGACCATGGAGATAATCAGTATTGACCCCCAATATGCTAGTAAGCCAGATAATGGTCACCGTTGATCCAACTTTAACACACATTTTAATTTCTGCTACCCTTAAAGGTCAACTATGGAGACTTTTCAATGAACATAAAATCCCACCATTTTGCATGTATATAATCCTTAACTCACCTCAATTACATTGCTGTAATTAACTTTACCAATTTCGGACGTTAAATACGTGAAATGGGAAGAAAAGTCAGCTTTTTAGGAAACCTATTTTTACCTGACCGATACATTGTATTGTCTGATTTTACTCTCCACGATGCCGGTAAAAAAAACAGAGATCCAGAACTACAACTGAAAGCACTTTGCAAAACTTTTAGCAATTGTTAGCATGGTTAAATCTGTAATTTCTTTTTTGTACTACTTCTGAAGTAGTATGACCATCCCTTTGTTCAATCACCCCAATTGAAATAAATTTACTAATGAACTGCTATAAACTATATACGCGTGGTCAACTGTTTGACTTCTTTTAAGACATCTTCGCTGTGGACGTCACCTGACATATGGTTTCTTTCGTACGGTACGCGTAACGCTTGTCTACATGCGTAGTTGTGCTATAAACATTATAAAGGTTTTATAGACGTATTCGTTTAACGTCATCAGTATTGGACTCATGTTAGCACGCTAAATATTTGAAGAAGTTGTAACCCAACAGTATTTTCAGTCTGCAATCCTCGAAATTATTCCAAGCCAAGTGAGGAGTATTAAAATGAACTTTAATATCTCAACGGTGCATTGGTAACAATAAAACTGCTCGTTACATTTTGACCACGGGTGACCGTTTGTGACTTTCTATCACATTTGGGGGCAATACTGATCAATTTTAAGTTCCGGTCTGAACGAAAATGAAATAAAATCAAATATATACCATGCGCGCTATATACGAGGGGTATGGAAGTTTTAAAGGTCACTACCTCTTTAAGAATGTCAAATCGTTTTCTGTTCCATACAGCATAAACATTTGTTAATGCACAGCGGGGAGGAAACGTTCAGTTAAAGACTTCACTATTATCTCCTTCCCCTATAGCTTTGTGAAAATTTCGTGAAGCAGAAACAAGTTATCCACTGCAAACCTCTGTTACGGAGGCGACTTGTCATTATTTGTGTCCTTTTTTTCGGGAGGGATTCTTTTAATCGATGGAGATGATGAAAAGGATTTCTATCTCGTTAAATAAAGATGAAACAGAAGGGAACACCATGCAAATTATTATTGTACCTTGTGGCGGAAGTGACGTCACTGGCTGGCTTAAATTATTAAATAGACTTTCGCGGAAAAATGAGTAAATGAAAAATGAATACTAATGTATCATGCCGTTAAATGATGGAGATGATAACACCATTGCGCGCACTTGTTAACCCCCTCACCCAATCAAACTTTTGGTATAGGTGGGGCACAACCATCCCCTTGGACTCCTATCTGGGACGGAACTCGGTCAACTCCAGCTACTGGCCTGATCGGCACAACTAATTTACGGTCGGTGGACACTTATAACACCCCATTTAGCCGCACCAGCTATCGAATATACAAACCAACTGGAGACAATTTGGATACTCCGTATACTCTTTATCTGAGTTGTGTTGGTGAAATTGCTCTCCTGTCTTCTACCAGGAAGTTGTTTCCATAACAACCGGCCCAATCTAGGAATTGTCCTCCACTTACAGCCGTACTCATATCAATTCCTAAGCGCTCTTCTTTGTGCAGCACGCCCTCAACTATATACGCACCAATCAAAATACGTCCCATGCTATACTGTTGAGACTACGGTATTCTTTCTTCCGCCATATCTCAGCATCTATCCATCCGATTGAATTGCTGCCAATCGTAGATAGAAACATTAATATCTACTGTTATCTCGTGAGAAAGGCTGTTTAAAATCCGTCTATTTTCATTTAAAAGAGGTAGAATACTGACGATTTGCCTTTACAATAACACAGTTTATTTATAATCCGCATCACCAATTGATAGTCTTTCCATTCAAAGGAAGATTGCAACCCCTTTAACAGAAAATGAAGATCAATACTTGAAACTGTTGAATAACAAAATATGATAAAGTTACATTTCTGTCGATAGAATATTCAAGGTGATCGGACAAAACTGAGTACAGTATTTTTGACTGTCCAATGACAAGCCTTTTATGACTTGAACAATCTTGAACTATCTGTCCGTTTCCCTATTGCATTATAGGCCTACACAAATATTTTGGCAAATGTGCATAAGAAATGCCTTCCTCTAATTATACGTATTATTCAAAGTAACTATACCTCAAAGGAGAGGATTATTACGGAATACATGTCAAATGAACGTTCTATGTATATTTCTTTGCAAAATGATTGTAAAAAAAAGCGTCCAAAATGTTGGACTAAAATTGACCCCCACATCACCGCACAGTCAATATTTGGAGGGGGGTTACTACCTGCATGTTCTGATAGTTTAAGAGCTAGTTTTTATGTCCAGTAAGCTGGATGTGAAAAAGTGTTTTAATAGCTCTACGTTCACAGTTGGTACCACATTACCTGGTAATGATTGTACCATTAATAAGTGTTGTATACTCTCTCTAGAGTTCAGCGATACAACACCCCTAAAGAAACAATTGAATCGTTCATAACAGCTTTAGGTTCATCCCAACAATTGCTTATCGGAACGTGAATAAACCCTACACATGGCTATGAAGTAAGATCGTTTAGATTGAAGGAATTGATTTGGATGTGTGGTGGGAGGGGGGGGGGGGAGAGTGCTGGTCCGGGCACGGGGAGCACGTGTTCCTCTTCCCACGAATGGTATAATAAAAACCTCTTTTCATAAATAAGGAGTGTCACTTGTTTGGTTAAAAAATGAACTGCAACGAAAAAGCCCCATTTCTAAACAGGGGCATTTATGTTGTAAAAAGAACATTGGACCACGAAATGCACTGAGAGTCTAGTTAGTTGGAATGTTTGGGATAAATATGGTCTTCCCCTTCGAACAAATCAAAAAAAGAAAGCAAAACAATATCAACAAAATGGTAGGTTCACAACTGGCGGTAGCAGACATCATTGGGTTTAGGAGGCATGCAGTGAGTTAACAATGAAAACGACTGGTCCTCCTATTTTAATGAAAATGGCGCCGTTCATTGAAGTTCTCAAACTGCAGTTGACTGCGCAGAATGATAATAAATAGAAATGAAAGAGACTTTTATGTCGTTAATCGCGGGACAGAAGCTATTGAAGCAAAAAGCGTGAATGTAAATGTGGACTGCCCTTACTATCATAAGTATGTATGGATATGACAAGGTTGTTTACTAATTTGAAAACTTATTACTAGCCTAGCTTACGCCTAAGTTCGTCTAGTGTAGCGTAACTTAGGCCTAACGTTAGGCCTGTAGTGTAGCTGGACAGTTATAGCATGGTGGGCTCATAATTGACGCACTTAAGGATTTGATCAACGATATCTATCAAGGAAAAATCCAAATCACTCAACTGTATGTGTTTTTCATATGTGTAGTTCCTCAGAAATGTTCTGATCTCAAAATATTTAAGGTTCTGTGCTTATGCAACGTACAATTGAGCAGAATTTGACCACAAAATGTCTGCCGTGTCAAGTTCTTTCATACCCCTAAATTGACACATTCGTCGATAAGCTAACTGTAGTGTAGGCCTTAGTATACATCTATTGACTTTGGATGCTGTTTGCTATGCTCTGAGCCTCTAAGCTCAGACAGGTCAGGTCCCAGAGAGTATTGTTATCATATTGAGGTAATGTTGGTTATTTTAGGGTGTAAGATTTCCAAATGCCCAACAAACGTGCAAAACTGGGGAGCTTAAAAAATACCACAATTTAGTCAGCAAATAGCTGAAATGGATTCAAACTCCTGAAATATGTAATTCTGCTTGACTTAAAAAAGTTTAGGTGGCCTGCTGTATCGTTGCTAGTGAAAATTGAAGGTGCGCCAATTACGGGGGTGCGTCAATTATGAAGCCTTTACTCTTATAACCAACCAAACATTGACAAATATGCCAAATGAATTGCCAAAAGTAATTATTCGTTTGGGATGGCCAACAAATCAACATTGTGTGTGACTTTCGACTAAAAGTGTAATCTTGACGCTAGTATTATTAAAATAATGATTTAGTAGTACTAGGCTAGAACAAACTTCTGTTCTGAAGAAAGTGATGAATTGGTAAGACCTTCTGTAGGTAAGCCTAGGCTAAGTAGACTAAGTGGTAATAAGTTAGAATGACAGGGTCTGAATAACACAAAAAATTAGACAAGTAGTAGTAAGTTTCATTGGTGCTATTTACATTTTCATAGCCAATAAGGTATTACCCTGAAGCCCATGTTTTCAAAATTCACATGGATTTAATATTGTTTTGTTATGCTCACGTTGGACAGGGGAAAAAAGGATACTAGGACAATTGGGACCTAGGCGCTATAGTAACTAGTGTTGAACCGATATCTACAATACCATTTTAGGTCGATATCCAATATTCCAATCCGGATATCGTCCTGATACCGAAATGTTTAAACAGCCAGAATTAAGGTCAAATCGCACTTTTCAGTCGTGCATCAAACTTAATACATGATCAAGTATCAACATTATCATCAGCTATCGTAAGTTATTATCATTTGCACAAATCTCAAACAGTAACCACTTGTATAACTCTCATTTGCAGAATCCTGATAGCAAATTTAAAAAAAATATGTGCAATCCTTAAAACTAGTCCCAACCTGTTATAATTGAACGATCAAATTCCCCATCAAGTTGAGTGTGCATGAAACTGTGCTAGCAATCCTTTTTTGGGGAAAAACACAAGCATAGCTAACCTTCCTGTTGCTTCTGCAGTATGATTCGTTACTCTGTTTGACCAACTACATTCAACACTTAGGCCCAGGCAGCAAGTCTAATACAAACTGTCGTCAAAATGGAGCCATGAATTTCTTAGCAAACAAGTTAAAAGATGACATTGTGCGATGAAAAAATATGATTTCATTTAGAAAAGACATGAGCATATCCTGGCTAAGAACCTTTACCTCTCCTTGTTATTGGTAACACTACATACGTCTTAAAGTTGTCACAAGTGGTACAGTGCAATGCATGCATGCATTATTACTGGCAAATCCAAAAAGGTTCCATACAGATACATACTGCAAATTTTATTTTATCTACAGCACTCAATGCCTTAATGACTCTTGAAATGTCATGAATGTGTTCCCTGATGAACATTGGACTAATATTAAAGTAATTGAAATTCTTTACAGACAATGCATCTCAGTCTGCGATTACCACAAAGCATAGTATTGTATTGTATTACTGTACAGTAGGTCACAGTGGAACATGGCTCCAAACAGTGTTTGTTCCATAACAACTCCCTGCTTCAACTGTACAATTGCAGGATCCTGCTGATAGTGCATTTGTGAGAGTTTAGTTTAGATTCTTCAACCTGCTTGGGACTTTATCCTTGTCATTATCATCGTTATCTATTGAATGCAATCAGTACTGATAGTGCTGTTACTACTGTGTCTGTAAAAAATATAAATTTGTGCATAAATCCTTTACCTTTATTAATGATCATGTTTTGTGTGGGTGTGGTAGGTCTACTTTACGCTGGCCCATCCACCACAACCCAAAAGTTAGCATCATGTTGTACATTCTTTCATGAGCATTTTTAAAATTTGACTCATATTTGTCCTTTGTAAGATCCGATAAACTACATACATGAAACCCCATTTCAAGGGAAGTGCCACTGATAAAATAGATACTCAAACTGTATGACATTGAATTTTACATTTCCACATGTTCTTTCTTCCAAGGTTATCGTGCATTATTGAAGGAGTGAGCCCGAAGCTGGGCAATGGAGAGTGTGCAAGGGAGAACACTGCTTGCCTCTGGAGGGGAAGACATTAAACTGTGGGATCTCAGTAGTACTATCCCAGTGCAACAGTTCACACAACATGCAGACACAGTTTCCAACTTATGCTGGAGTCACAACAATATCCTTTCTCTAATTGTGTCATGAATTGTAGAGAAATTTTGTCATGGTGAAGTTTAGAGGCTCACATAATGTTGATGGAAAGACTTAGGCAATTTTGGTATATCTTGGGCTCATTTTTTTCTGCCTTTTGTGTTTGGTATGCCTTGGCTGGTAAACAATAAACACAAATTCAAAACGTCTATTGTTGATAACATTTTCTTTCTTTCTTTTTGTATATTTTAAACGGGATATGACAGATGTTATGAAATTATTTGAAGATCAACATACCAGAATATTCCACTTCACGGCCGGTCTTGTCTTATATATATAGATAGTGCTATCAAGTGCAAATGTGGCATGTTGAATAAATATTCCTTAATTTTATCGTCGTACATCAATATCTTGCATCGTCCTCTTCAATTGGTGATAAGGTTGTGCTCAACTATTTAAAGAGTGCTTCAACTAACATTACAGAACTGGCTGCAGGGGTAAGTATTTAATATGATTCTTTTAACAATTTAGAGCAATTAATGCTGCAATAGTTACTTTCATTAGCCAGATACCTGTATTTGCACAACAACACCACCCTGGTACTATGGTATCTAGAGTATTCTGGTTATCCAACTGTTCCCCCACCACCCCACCCCAACCCCTTATCAACTGTCAGTTTAACCACTCAAAGAATGAGTAATCTTAAGTAGTAACTATTCAAACTAATTCAACGCGTATGACTCATTTCACTTATTGTTATATAAGTAATGGATCACTTTGGAGTTGATTCAAATAATCTGTCATACTTTCTGAGATGGGGAGTCATTCAAGTGATATGTTGATACTTTCTGAGATTATGATCAACTTAACAAAATGCTGAAATGAAAGCAAAACAAACTTTGCCTCACTCCATTTTTTGCCACTTTCCATGAACAGAACTGAACATGAACCTAAAATGGTACCTTATTTAGAATTTGTGTTACTTTGAAGAGCAACCTATGATTGCTCAATCTGTTACACTCACCGCTTCTGAGTTGTGTCATAGTATCACCTAGAATGATCCTTTTGCCCTCACCACAAAACATCAGGTTGGTACTCAATGTACACAATAACCTGTCCTGCAGCATAACATACACTTTACAGATATAATTCCAGTCACAATGTATTGATTGCAGACTTTTCTTCTTCTTTTTTTTCTTCCCTTCCCTTCCCTTCCCTTCCCTTCCCTTCCCTTCCCTTCCCTTCCC
>JAIPMN010002837.1:0-18311 GCA_020650975.1 Apostichopus californicus | reverse complement strand
GGCAATGGAAAGTATCTTATACAGTAAAATTATTGCACAATAAAACCCGTAGAATGTTGGAAGTATTTTAGATATAAAGCAACTTTAACATGAACTCAAAATTGTTATCACTGTAGGTGGAGCAGCGCTAGACTTACTTTCAGTTTCTCCAATGGACAACTCCAATCAGGTGGTTACAGGCAGTATCACATTCAGAGATGATTTAGTCTTAGAGAAAGACACAGTCTGTGATGGTGACGTGGATGGTGTTGATCTGAGTGAGCTTTCACAGGATGCTGTACGGAAGGATGAAGACGCCAGAGTTACTGGTAACTTGGTTTGAACACTTTAATTAACTGAAGACAATTAACTCTTATTGCAAGGAAGTCACATGAAGATTACTAATCTAATTTCATTACTTTTCATATAGGAAAGACAAAATGCTACACGTTTCATCACATCTGCCCATTATTTGACTCTCAAGTATTGTCATTAAATGTTAGAAAATGTATTGGCAGACTTAAAGGTATTCCACTTGACTTCAGCCTAGAGATGCTGTACTCAGCATATCTTGCTTCTTATTCAAGCTAATGTTTTATCTAATTTAAGCCAGTGTCTTCTTCAGGATATAGTGAGTTTCTCTGATTCCTCCTGCTTTTGTTTCCTTTTCTAGTCTTCTTATCTAAGAAACAAGTTGCTTGAGTGACTCTTTTAGTCAGTAGTAAATATACTCTGAATGTTAGCTTCTATATTGCCCAGTCATCAGTCATAAAAGTGTCAAACATGTGTGATCTTGATTCAGAAACAATTCTCCAAGTATAAAAGTTCATGTTTCTGTAATAATTAGGAGGTTTATGAGAGGTGTAGGAAGAGGAATATGGGGGGGGGGGAGGAGGGGTGTGAATATGTCCTCAGGGCAGGCCTATGTTTTAGTGTTACCATAACAATATTGTGATTTGTAATGAAAATGCTGTCGACAAGGTTCTGCTATCATATTTATCTTGCTCTATAGATTTGTGTTTTCAAGTTTGCCATTTGGGAGTATCACAAATATTGCAAAATCAAGTCATTAGTCAATTATTTGGACTACACTGATCATGCAATGCATACAGAGATAGTTTACTTGGTATTTGATTTGCAGGGTTCAAGACATTTATGGGATCTGTGCATTTCCAACAAGACATCATGCTGGAGGGTCTTATTTCTGGTGTAAACCTGACTTCATTGGATGCAGGAGTCCTTAAACTGGATGACACCATTTGGAGCCCAAATGCAAAGTTAATCTTTTCTGCACCAAATTCAGTGGTTAGTTTAACAGTGAAAATGTGTAATGTTACTGGATATGTTATAACAAGTACTGCACATTTTGTGAAAGTATTAAGAATGCTGTTTGTATTTCTAACACGTCCATTTTTGGATTTGATACTTGTAGTCATCTGTTAGTAGCAGTGCTAAGCATTACAGGATAAGTAGTTTATCTATAATTAATTAATTAATAGTAAATCAGGCATTGTCAGTGTGTAAGACTGATATTATGTTAGGGAAGTTCAGTGAATAGAGTCGAATGGGATGGGATGAGTAATAACATTCTGAAATTACCTTTACATGTCAAAATGAAAGCTCTGCCTCTATACATATAGTGACTTAATAGTCTTTTTCCTAGTGTGTGAATTCTGTATAAACACTATAGGTTTGACATCCCGTAAAGTTTCTTTTTGACAAGCATTTTTCAAAGTAACATCTGAAGTAAGTTATTAATTAGGAGATTTTGGTGCAGGAAGGTAAATGTCTCCAAAACTTCAGTATGTTTTTGCTCTTATACAATCTTGACTAGTCCACAAAAAGCAGGATGAATTAGTCCCAGAGTATCTCTTGGAAGCAGATGAGGTTACATTTCATACTAAAGTGGATACCAAGGGACAAGGTTCCATTTTTTAAGTCAACCATTTGTTAGAAAAATTTTATTAGGTGGTGTTAATCTTAACCTGTTGCTTTGATGAAATGGTCAGCAAGTTTAGTCATTTTCTGTAGATATATTGGAGACTGGCAAACATGTTTCAGCATAATCTAGTAGATTATTTATACTCTAGCAGATTATGTAAGACAGTTATTTGCACATTCTATCACCTTATTATTTCTCAATTAATTCCTTTTAAAAGTTTGCAGCTAATTTGGAGACCTACAACCAGCACAGCTTTGACAGTATTAGCTTCAGGGACTTGTCTCTCCAAGGTCAGAACGAAACTATCAACGGAGCAAAGACATTTCAAGCGATCCATTCTAACAGCAAAGTTGACGTAATGGAAAAAGTAAATGGCGTCTCTGTCACAAGGCTTTGTCTGAATGCAGTCTACTTAAATGATAATTATGGAATTAAAGATATTGTCGGGGATATCACCTTTGAGGAGAATCTAAGGATTGAGGGCAGTCTGATACTGAACGGAACACTTGAAGGTGCGTGTAACCCAAATGTTTCTCTCATCTTCTGTCTTGCTTGCATCCTCTCAACCCCAATCCTTTCTCTGACCCACCCACTTTCTCAGTATTATCACTAATCAAACAGTTAAACTCAAACAGTTAAACTCATCCTGTCCATCTAATATTAAACTCATCCTGTCCATCTAATGATAAACTCATCCTGTCCATCTAATGTTAAACTCGTCCTGTCCATCTAATGTTATACTCGTCCTGTCCATCTAATGTTATACTCGTCCTGTCCATCTACTGTTAAACTCGTCCTGTCCGTCTAATGTTCAACTCATCCTGTCCGTCTAATGTTCAACTCGTCCTGTCCGTCTAATGTTCAACTCGTCCTGTCCGTCTAATGTTCAACTCGTCCTGTCCGTCTAATGTTCAACTCATCCTGTCCGTCTAATGTTCAACTCGTCCTGTCCGTCTAATGTTCAACTCATCCTGTCCATCTAATGTTTAACTCATCCTGTCCATCTAAAGTTAAACTCATCCTGTCCATCTAATGTTAAACTCATCCTGTCCATCTAATGTTTAACTCATCCTGTTTGTCTAATGTTAAACTCATCCTGTCCATCTAATGTTAAACTCATCCTGTCCATCTAATGTTTAACTCGTCCTGTCCGTCTAATGTTCTACTCATCCTGTCCATCTAATGTTAAACTCATCCTGTGCATCTAATGTTAAACTCATCCTGTCCATCTAATGTTTAACTCATCCTGTTTGTCTAATGTTAAACTCATCCTGTCCATCTAATGTTAAACTCATCCTGTNNGTTTAACTCGTCCTGTTCATCTAATGTTAAACTCGTCCTGTCCATCTAATGTTTAACTCATCCTGTTTGTCTAATGTTAAACTCATCCTGTCCATCTAATGTTAAACTCGTCCTGTCCATCTAATGGTTAACTCGTCCTGTTCATCTAATGTTAAACTCGTCCTGTCCGTCTAATGTTCAACTCATCCTGTCCATCTAATGTTAAACTCATCCTGTCCATCTAATGTTTAACTCATCCTGTTTGTCTAATGTTAAACTCATCCTGTCCATCTAATGTTTAACTCATCCTGTTTGTCTTATGTTAAACTCATCCTGTCCATCTAATGTTAAACTCATCCTGTCCATCTAATGTTTAACTCGTCCTGTCCGTCTAATGTTCAACTCATCCTGTCCGTCTAATGTTCAACTCATCCTGTCCATCTAATGTTAAACTCATCCTGTCCATCTAATGTTTAACTCGTCCTGTCCGTCTAATGTTCAACTCATCCTGTCCATCTAATGTTAAACTCATCCTGTGCATCTAATGTTAAACTCATCCTGTCCATCTAATGTTTAACTCATCCTGTCCATCTTATGTTTAACTCATCCTGTCCATCTAATGTTTAACTCATCCTGTCCATCTAATGTTTAACTCATCCTGTCCATCAAATTTTAAACTGGTCCTGTCCATCTAATGGATCATCCTGTGCATCTAATGTTAAACTCATCCTGTCCATCTAATGTTTAACTCATCCTGTTTGTCTAATGTTAAACTCATCCTGTCCATCTAATGTTAAACTCATCCTGTCCATCTAATGTTCAACTCATCCTGTCCATCTAATGTTTAACTCATCCTGTTTGTCTAATGTTAAACTCATCCTGTCCATCTAATGTTAAACTTGTCCTGTCCATCTAATGTTCAACTCATCCTGTCCATCTAATGTTTAACTCATCCTGTTTGTCTAATGTTAAACTCATCCTGTCCGTATTATGTTAAACTCATCCTGTCCGTCTAATGTTAAATTCTCAATAAATGCTCTTTCACCACGATTGGATATTCTTTGCTATTTTCTTTCTTGTTTCTCAACATCTTTCATTTATATCCTCTGTTCCTTCATCTTCCATATGTTCAGCTTACCAGTTAATTCTCTGTACTACTATATACCCGTTCACTGTGATTTGTCAGTTTGCCTTTAGAGATGGTCTTGCCTGTTGCTGTCTCTTTCTGTCTGTTCGACTGTCTATCTGTCTGTCTGCCTTTCTGCTCAGTTTCTTGTCCATGTCGGCATGTTTCATTTGGTCTTCATATATGTCTGTCTCTTGGTTATTTTGTCTGTCTGTCTGTTATTTTCTGATTGCGTCGTTTGTCAAGTACAGGTGTTGTGCTGTTGGGCTATAACTCGCATGCTTCCAGTAATGATATCTCAATTAAAATGAAATATTGTGACATTAATCTGGCTCATATGTGACATATGGGTTATCAGTTTGTTCATGTCATTTGTTCTCATAAACAGGGTTGTACTTGCAAGATTTGGTGACACTGCATGGCATGCAGGACATATATTCAAGCACTGGATTTTATTCTAATGTTTATGTGGAAGAACTGATGGCAGCCAGTGATGTAAACGTAACCCAGGAAGTAAATAGAGAGAATGTTTTTGAAATCTACCTTGACACATTACTATCTGTTGGTAAGTGCTCATAGGCAATTCTCTCAAAGTACAACTTGTTATTTCTAGATGTTTAGCTGTTTTAACATAGTAGACTATCTTCAACTATCCATCTTATATGCATGGTCTACTTTTATAATAGTAAATGCAGCTGTGTGATCAGCGATGTACTTGGGTGTACTTGGATCAAATCTAACTTAGTCTCTGAGGTTATTATCAAGGGAGATTCAAGCTTTCAGAATTTCATAAATATGTATAGATGCCGTGGGTGGTTAGAATGGTTTTATGACTCCTTGAGCCTTTTCTAGCCATGTCAGATTTTGTTGCTGCTCCAATAAATAGCATAAATCTACAAATGTCAGAATTTTCTTGGTCTGAATACCAGCCCTGGCAATTATTATCAATCATCCTATAAACATCAAAGGTGTGAAGTTTCAAATTTGCTCTATTCCTGACAGTATTTTGCTGTAATTACTAGTTTCAAGAGAGTAAGTGAATCTACTCAACGTTAAGAAGAAAAGTCTCAATTTGAACTAGTCAGCTATGAGATGTTCTTTCATTTATCATTTACAGGGGTTATATTTAATTAATCGACTATTGATGATATTGCTACTGTAGTTGTTCTGCCACTTAACTGTTTGATTTGTGAATTTATCAGTTTCTTTCTCATGATTTATGCATCTATAAACAGATCTTTTATGTTTCGTTTCAGCTGATCAAAACATCACAGGACATAAAACATTCATTCAGGCTGTGGTTATTGATGATAATTTGCAAGTCAATGGATCAGTAAATGATGTTGATATCTCGGATCTTGCCGACGATGCCGTCTACGATACTGGAAATCACACCATTTTGGAAGAGAAAGTGTTCACATCCACTTTTTGGGTCGATAAGATGAAAATTGGCGGTAAGCCTTGTTGAATAAAGCCTCCATTTTAAGTTATCAATATCAAGTATTGACATTTTAAACAGCCTTCGAAAATATCTAGAGAAATTTGTTAAATTGTTGTCTTTTTGAAGTTTGATAATATTATAATAATTGTTTATTAATTATGAAGAGCTATAATGGTTTTGGTAGAAATTATTCTCCACATTTGGTAGATGCAGAGGGGATCTTATCTAAAGTTTTTTTACTATGCTCAGCACAAAAGCTTGAAAATTTTGCAAATTGGAATGTTTGCAAACCTATTATTCCTGTAATGAAAATCCAAAGAGAACTTTCTCATGAAAATTCTGACCTATTTTTGCCATGCAGAGTTTGTTGAGTATTTCCCCCAAATATTTTGTGCTATTTTCCATTACATACTATTAAATAAGTTTTCATCATACCTCAAAATATGTCATATAGCTACTCATATATGGACAAAAGCATTGGTGGTCCCAATTCCTATATGCAAATTAATCTAGGGCAAAGTATACTAATAATCTAGGTCATATAATGAATTTTTGTTTTCTTTGTGACATTTCATGTTTTAAGCTGCAATCAAGCATTATCTTAAAATTACTTCTTTTTATTCGCTGTAGGTTTCGTTAATGGAGCAAATTTTTCTGAGTTTGTGGATGATATTGTCCTGCAAAACGAACCACAGACCATCACTGGAAACCTGTCATTTTTGAAGACTCTGAATTTGAACAGCAGCTTGGATGTGGAGGGCACCATCAACGGCCTAAATTTGACAGAATTTAATTCTTCTGTACACAAAGTGACTGATGAGGAGTTTACAGGTAAGAGAAAGACTCTCTGCATGATCATTTCCTTGAGGAATGTTCTGATATTTCGAGATACTTCTTAGAAAGACGGTTGCTTCCAATGGAGTGGTCGTAAGTGAGCTTTCTACAAGTGGGTTAGCTCATGTGACGTACACAGCTTTATGCTGCTTTTATAAATCTGCTCTTAAAAACCCCTCCCCACAGGTGGTGCAGATCAATCTTCTGATTTTCCATGCTGGGCAGCTTGTCCCCTGGTGCCTCCCCATAGAGTCTCAATGTTATACCAAGCTAGTAGCCTGCTTATAAACACAGGAGAGATTATCTAAAACAACGCACCATTATAATCATTTAGTATACAATGCACCATTATACTCCTTTCGTATACAATGCACCATTATACTCCTTTAGTAAACTAATACCACCGGGAACCACATGATTGTGTGTAATATATAGATGCAAGCACCGGCCATTCCTAATCTGCCATTGGCCACTTCCTTCTCCATGATGTAGCTTGCCTGCTTGAATTAACTGATCCTCTTCAGAGTGAAAAAATAAGTATCATTTTTGAAGCCTAATTTCTAATAAAAGTCTTTGATTTGCAGGTGACCTTCAATTTGGTACGGTCTACGCTAATGATACTATTTCTGTTGACAGTCTGGTCAACGGAGTTGATGTTGGAGATGATACACTTGTCAAAGATCAAGAGGTAATCATGCTTTCTAGTTTAATTTCCATAAATGTACTGTATATGTGTAAACAAAAAACCCCAAAACAAAAGAAATACCGCCCCCCCTGAAAACTGGGAAATAAAAAGCAACTTATAAAGACACAGGGAGAAACAAAACAAAAACAGCAACAAAGAAATAAAGAACCAAACAAAGAAAGCTATGAGTTGCAGCAATTTCAAAAGTGGATTTGATTTATAGTAAAGGTAGCAACAGATCATAGAGATGGAAACCTTTCTTACAATTGATTTATTTCATTTATTGATTATTTAAAGTTGACTTTGTCCACTTTATCCTATATTTGTGCCATAATTTAAGCTAGAATTGAGACTGAAGTTCTCTGTTATCTAGTTGGTTTCTCAGGATTTAGTGTGTTTTGTTACAGAAAGCCACATATTTTAAATGGAAAAGGAATGATAGTTTTTGTAAACATTGTTCAAAGCCTTATTTATACTCTACAGTATACGTACTGTATAATTTACATATTTGATATGTTCAGTCAGTGTTCCTTCATTGAATAACTTTAGTTTTTAGTATCTCATCTATCTGTCCAAACAGAAGGACATTTACTTAATAACTAATGAATTATTTGAAGGTTCCCATATACTCACTATAATATCACAGGGAAGACCTACTGGTTATTCTAATATTTAGAATTAATACTCTCTTTTAAGTACTCTCATTTCTAATTCAGGTTTTAGAGTCATATTTATAAACACATTTTGATATTTATTTTTACTACAAAAATTTGAAAAAATGAACTGTCATGAAAATGGGATGGAATTGATACTGCTTGATTGACTAATTGCTTGATTGTCTTTTTAACAGGGTCAATCAGTTACTGGAATTAAGACATTTACATCAGTAGTGAGAGTGAATGGTAACATAACCTGTGAAACAGTCAACGATGTGGACATCATTTATCTTGATGCATCAATCTTGAAGACAGAGGGTAATCAAAACATCACAGGAAATTATATCTTCTGGTGTAAGTATTCCTCCCTTCCTTCCCTACCTCCCTTCCTCCCTCCCTCCCTCCTTCCCTTCCTCCCCTACCTCCCGCCATCATATATTCAAGCATATCAAGAGTATTAGTTCATCAAATTTGGTAGTAAATACAATTAATATGTGATAGTTCTTGAATACCATATTGCATTAGATGAAGTATTTCTATACCTTTTCATGTCAAGTTCTTGAGGTTAAATAGTAGTAACCATTATTATAGCATCATAACAATATAACCAAGTTTGAATTAAAAATTAGTATACAAACTTAAAGGAATCATTGTATTCACTACAAAGTGTGTGTTAGAACTTAAAGTGTTCTTAGTGGCAAGAGCAGGGTATAGCTGAATATATTTTGTAATTTCTATTACTGAATATAGAAGTTTCTTCTGCTTTGATACTTTCAATTTTGTATATGCCTCTTAATGTGTTTCTTAAACAAAATACTATGCTGGCTTCTATTTTACAGATTTTGTCCTAGGATACATAACACTGACATTGAATTAATTTAAATGATCCATTTATAATTTTTTAATTTGTACTGTCTATGTTCAACTCATGAGCTCCTAATATTCTTCTTTCACAGATGGAGTTACATGGCTATCAAATGCAACAGTTGGTGGACTCATTGATGGTGTGGATATTTCAAGTTTAGCAGACAGCATATGGAAAACAGAAAACCCTGACAAGTTTGTTCTAAATGTCACTGGAAATGGTACCTTCAACATACTGCAGAGTGGAGTAAGTAATAGTAGTCAGACATGTTGATGCGGAGTCATAAAATATAGGAGTCATAAAATATGGGAGTCATAAAATATGGGAGTCATAAAATATTGCAGTCATAATATATAGGACATCTCATTCATTGTTCTGAGAAGGTTTATTAAATCCTATGTATTGGGAGGATGTAGCAAGGTCTAATCACAGTTCTGTGACTCTGGAATAATATGCATATAAGCATTCAACAAAGTTTTTCATTACATAGCAGAATTGGAGAGATTTTGCAAAAGAGCTGCTGACACATTTTACCAAGTTAGATTTTCCAGCTTATAGAAAAAATAAGTCAATTGAAATCTTATTGAGTGATTAACTTGTTAGATGAATATTCAAACATCTTGCTTTTAACCCTTCCTTCCCTGTGTTACTTCTATTAATGAATTTTGCAAACACCTTGCGTTTAACCCTTCCTTCCCTCTATGTTACTTGTATTAATGAATATTCAAACATCTTGCGTTTAAACCTCCCTTCCCTCTTTGTTACAGGATGTCTTTTACAACGGCACGTTAGACGGAGTTGATCTGCAAGAGTTGAATCGAACCTATGTTAGTCTGACTAGAAGTCAAACTATAACTGAAAGTAAACACTTTCTAGACAAGGTCCTCATAGAAGAAAGTTCCAACCTCAAGTCTGATTACTTGAATGTAGAGGGCACTGTTAAAGGCTTAAACCTCTCTGATATTGCCAGTCGAGCATTTATTTCAAGAAACGCAGGGCAAGAAATAGATGGCACCCTGACGTTTACTGAGAACGTAACTTTCCTAGGTTTGTCTTTTCAGAATTTTACAGAAACATAAAGTTATGACGATATAAATTGCATCTAGTCCTTATTATTGAAATTGGCTTGATTTGAAACAGAACCTCCATTACAAACATCTCCTTACTACAAAAATATGCTCTGGATCATCACAGGATCATCACAATTGAACCAGAACAGACTTAGTTGCAATGGATGGTACTTATTATTACGCACCCCCCCCCCCCCCGGATGACCGGTAACTTTCAGGTAATATCAACAAAGAAGCCACTGGTGTGTGACACTCAGTTTGTTGAAGCATATTATATCTATGTAACATTGAGTTTGCTTCCCACCTTTAAGATATATATGCTTTTAATATACTCTCGTGTTAGTTTAAATGAATTGGGAGCTGTGTTTGTCTAGGATAATATGCCATATTAGCAAATCCTTTAATCCCTGAATAAGGCTATAATAATCTATTGAACATCAATATATGTCAAACTTACATTTAATCTTTCTACCTTTCTCGCACTAGGTGATGTGACCTTGGATGGCACAGTTGACGAGATTTCCATTTCTGACGGTGTTATGCTCACCCATAGACCCAACTTTGTAAAAGCTCACAAAAATTTATCTAACGAGCTTCTAGAAATTACATCTTCACTCTTCATGAAAGACAGGAAGAAAGTTCAGGGAGTGGATGTCTCAGAGATGAAGCTAAGATCAGCTGATAGGATCAATAACTACATCATTCAAGAGGACACCACGTTTATCAACATGACTATGCTCTCAGGATTAATGTGAGTACAATTCTAGAACTATTGCCAGCACTGCATGCCTGGAGTGTAATCAACAACATTGTCAACCAATGTAATCGATTAACAAATATTGTAAACTTATATCCTCCTGGAATTTGGAAGTTTGTATTCTTATTCTTCTCAAAGAAGTTTAAATGAATCTATCAGTTGGTCTGTCGATTCTTTATGTATTGTCTGTTTGTGTAGTTAAACACTGTAGTACATCTGTACAGACTTAAGTCAATAACAGACTTTCTTCTACTGAAGTAAATATTAAGTATATAGAAGTAAATGAACAATGAAGTTATGAACCTGAAACAAAGGAAGAGGAAAGAAATTCATTTATTAATGTCTAGTAAATATCTTTCAGTCTTCAAAATATAACAATCACAATGTGAAGTTTGGGGTTTCCACATGAGGAGCTACTAATTAAAGAACATTTGAGCTGGCCATGAATATGGGTTCCACCTTTTATATGGCTAAGTACTGTGAGTAGCTATTAGCTAATAATTCATCACTTTTGGGTCAGAGGAAATTGACCATACAGCTTATTGCCCTCCTTTTAGGGGTCTTATAAAATACTTAAATTAGTGTTGATCTTGTGAAATCTGTTGGTACATAAGATTGTTTTTACTACTCATTTGGTACATCCCAACATGTTATCCACTATTATAAGTAACTAGGATGTACCCAATTGAGGTCTGGTAAGATATGAAAAAAATAAAAACTGACCTCTGTAGGAAAACTGACCTTTCCAAATTTTTGGCAACAATTCTTTTATTTAGATTGGAGGGATTATTAAATGGAGTGAATTTTTCGACCGAGTACATTCTGACCATACCTCATGACCAAACTGTCTATGGTAACTTAACCTTCCTGACAGACACTGTCTTCAATGGAGAGATGACCAGCACTTTAATCAATGGATTGGATATGGTGGACTTGGCAACTAACACAGTATGTAAAGACTCATTCTGGTTAAACTGAATTAGATCCTAATCCATTGACAGGCAAATCTTGTGGGTTTTAGTGAGTTATTCATGTTGAATTAGTGAAATATATTTATTCACCCCACCCCACTGCAATTGACAGGCAAATCTTGTGGGTTTTAGTGAGTTATTCATGTTGAATTAGTGATATATTTATTCACCCTCACCCCACTGCAATTGACAGTCATATCATGTTTTGTTTAAGTGTATCATTCATGTTGAATTAGTGATATATTTATTCACCCCCACTGCCGTTGACACACATATCATGTTCGTTTTGAGTGAGTTATTCATGATTAATTACTGATATAGATATATTCACCCTTATTGCCATTGACAGGCATATCATGCAGCCGCCCCCCCCCCCCCCTTCAGCATATTTAAAAATTTTTTTTTAATGTTTTTATGATATCGCTAGTAATTTCAAAAGAGAAAATGCTAAGATGCAACTTACAAGGCCTGGGAAGTGCCATTTCCAGCGATCTTGGTGGCATTTTCAGCCAAAATCTTCTTGAACGCTTGGCGCTATGCTTAGATAGTTTGCAATGCAGGTGCTACAGCTCTGATAGTTTGCCTACATTTTTGCCCCTTCCATTGGCAATTCCTGGCTACGCACCTGGTTTTAGTGAGTTATTCATTTTGAATGAGTGATATATTTATTCACCCCTACTGCCACGGACAGACATATCATGTTTGGATTTAGTGAGTTATTCATGTTGAATGAGTGATATATTTATTCACCTCTACTGCCATTGACAGACATATCGTGTTGGATTTAGTGAGTTATTCATGATAAATGAGTGATATATTTATTCACCCCTACTTATTCACCCAAGTACTTAATGCCCACATTTGTCTTAACAATCACTTCATGTTTCGTTCATAACAGCTATTTACCAGTGGAGATCAGACCATCACAGGGAACATAACTTTGGCCTCAGTGGATACGTTCCTAAACATAACCACCTTTGGTCTGCTGGGTGGGGTTAGAGTTCCACAGCTCTATCAGAGTTTATTTTATTATCCTGACCTTGAAAATCTCAACAATAGTCTGGCAGAGCAATGTGAAGTTCTGGATGAAATTCACTACTCACAGCAAAGTAAGCAAAGTATATTTGAAGTTCATGAGAGATTGGCTGGGTTGTAAGATGATGGGTTGATTGGTTGATGTGCTGGTCAGGAGGCTGCTTTATTGATTAGTTTTTGAGTTTTTGATTGGTATGAAATGAGTGGGCTGATGGATATATACCACTTCCCCATTGTTGATATATCAGCATGTCTGATATTTTTTTCAAGGATGGTGTGACTTATTAGTATGTGGGTACTTTTATTGGTATTGGTGGAGAGGACAGCTATAGATATGGTTTGATTTTCTGTTGGTGTGCTGAGTTGGTAGTCCGGTGGAGTAAGATGAAACCTCTTCATGAAGGTCATGTTACATACAGTACTGCTTCATACAATATTACAATGTAAGCCAGTGTCTGCTACCTACTTTCTGCTCAAGATTTTGATTCACTAAGAAGAAGAATATTTTTATACTGTACTTAGCCCTATACACTGATACACAGATGACTTCATCAATGTGTGCTGTATTTTGAGATTCCTTGTTAAACAGTTATATTGAACCAAGGTTTAGAAATGTTTATGCTTATCTAACCTACTAGATGTATCGGGAACTGTGAAATCAACAGGGAATACTTTTTGTATTTCGTTTACAAAATTGACAGTTAGGTTTCATCACATTGAGAAGTTTGAGAGAATCAAGGTGGAAGATCAGCAATGCCCCTTAAATTTAGTCCACCCACTGTATATTAGTAATTGAAACATTGAATCCAACTTCCTGGTAACTTAGCAATCCATCCTTTGATAACAGTTGACTTTATTTGTACTGGGTGGTACACAAGATGCACAGTTAATTCCTATAAGTTGACTTTATTTGTACTGGGTGGTACACAAGATGCACAGTTAATTCCTATAAGTTGACTTTATTTGTACAGGGTGGTACACAAGATGCACAGTTAATTCCTATAAGTTGACTTTATTTGTACTGGGTGGTACACAAGATGCACAGTTAATTCCTATAAGTTGACTTTATTTGTACTGGGTGGTACACAAGATGCACAGTTAATTCCTATAATTGTTTCTGTGAAATATGACTTTGTAACAGACTCATTGATGTGGAATTGGTTTATAATCCTTCTTTTGTAGATGATGCTTTGCTCTTCAGAGGCTTGGTAGAAATAGATGTAATTAGTACAGTTGGCAACGTTTTATGGTTCCCCTTTGAGGTAACTGGAGAGCAGTGGGTGATCCTTGGTATATCTCCAGTTTATGATGCCTTCCGGAATGAAGTGAATCCAGATCAGTGTTCAACAGTTTCAGTCAGAAGATGGGATGACGATCAATATCAGGAAGAATTGGTATTTTACAGCAATCATTCTATTTGTTAGCCGTACCCTTAATATCATGGGTGACATAGTTGGCCGGCCCTACAGTATGTAGTACCTTATTGTACATCAGTCAATCCCTTAATATCATGGGGGATATAGGTGGCCGGCCCTACAGTATGTAGTACCTTATTGTACAGTAAATCATTTGTTGGGATGCTTAGAATACAAATAAATGGGGCTTATTTCCTACTTTGTGTGTCGCAAGAAAGATCGCTGCAATAAAGTGAGACTACCAATGTCGTTTTGTTATACCTTACCTTTAATACCAATATATATTGCAATATATGTATTAGAATCAATATATATGTCATGCCAAACCAAAAAGTGTGATTTGAAACTGTGAATTAAACAGATGGTAAATACTGGTGATAAAGTAATAGGAGACCCAATCCTTGGTTAAATTTATAATGCTTAGTTCATATTGCTATCATAGCACTGCCATCAATCGGGTAAGGAATATCTTCCAAATCAAATTGTCACTACTTGTTTGTCTAACTTACATTCAATAATACTTTAAATATGAAAGTTTTGTGGTAATTGAACGAATGAAAAAAACTCTTTGTAATAATGATTATCAGTTTAGAGTGTTCATTATCAATGGATCTTGTTGAAAATCCAGATATATGATTGAATTTCTTATTGCTTGAAATTGTGACTTTTTCAGTTGATGACATTTGATGTGGTAGAAGATGTTAAATATTTCAACACTGGTGTGGTTCAGGGATTTGCTGTAGCAGAAACAATTATTGATGGTGCCTGCCTGAATATCAGTGGCTTAAGCAACAACATCACCGAGTTACCTGATGGTAAGCCATTTCATGGAAGTCTTGTTTCTTCGGTAAGGAAAGAGTCTGAAAAGCTACATGGTGGTCAGTCAAGATGGCTTTGTTTCTCAATTAAGAGCCTCTCTATGATGTGATATTTATGTAGTACTTTCATATCTCTGTTGATGTATGTCATGTTTTATTTTGTATATATTGACCTTGAAAGCCTTTACTAGATTTACAGGTGTCAATCTCATGTAAATTAGAAATCTAGTTGAACAGATGTTGTAGGATTTTATTTAATTATAACCTCTTTGTAGCAATTCATGTACTCTTCATGCAAGTCTGACTCCAATAACAAAAGCTCTCAGCTTTCTTCATAAAATGAATTTTAGTTACTGTGTAGACATTTATTTCATTCACTTGTAAGCATGTTGTTGCTTTTCCATTTCACATTGGTAACAGTCTCATGTGAACTGCAAATGATCACTTCCTATGTTTTAGTTACTGCGTAATCATTTATTTCATTCACTTGTAAGCATTTTTTTGTTTTTCTATTTCACATCAATTGGTAAAAGTCTCATGTGAACTGCAAATGATCACGTCCTATGTTTTAGTTACTGCGTAATCATTTATTTCATTCACTTGTAAGCATTTTGTTGTTTTTCTATTTCACATCAATTGGTAAAAGTCTCATGTGAACTGCAAATGATCACGTCCTATATTGTAAACAAACTTGGCTAGTCAAGGTAAAGGGTTTCAGTATCAAAATATTAAAAGGAATGAGTAGACTCTAACTGCTGCTTGAAGGCTTCTCACAAAATGGTGAAGGTTTGGTTCACAATCTGATTGTTAGCAATCCAAAATTAATCAACTAACCAGTAATGGACTCCATGTTGTCCCTCATTTATATGTATAATTAGCATTTTTTGTGAGATAACTGAATTCTTCATTGAAATTTCTTTGAAAACTTCAATTTTTAACCACTTTTACTTGTCCTTCAGCCTCTGAAGAAGATCCTGCTAGGATCGAAACGTCAGGCCCACTTACTTTTACACACTTTCAATGCTGTACAAACGTTAATATTTATAAAGCCTTTTATTCGTTTGTCTGGTTTGTTTTTAGTTGTCCAAAACTAGACCTAGTCTACATCCTGAGGATGAAATGAAGGCATAACAGGGATAAGAAATATTGGATTGTACCATTTTCATGTAAACTCTGTTGTTGTTCAAAGTCTACATCAGTCAGCCTATCTTTTTATTTGGATTGCACGGTTTTGATGTAAACTCTGTTGTTGCTTAAGGTCTATTTTAGTCTCTCTTTTCAGTTACTCTTCAGTGGGAGCCTAGATCATCTGCTAACTGGGTTCATGTCATATACCAGGATGAGAAGAATGATACCTATCATCAAAGACTCTTCGCTCTGGGCCCAGCAACCATTGAGGTATTTGAGGCAGACTTAAGGGACCATCTCTGTGTTTTTGTCGGAAACAAGTTTGACGAACAAACCTTTGGATCAGTAATGCTTTCATACCTGTATTGTCACTCTTACCTCGACGACGAGAACGATTTTTTCATACAAGATACGATAGAGACATATGGGGTTGTCAAGGTAACCATCCAGTAGTAAAATATTCTTCTTAGTCCTTGTTGTTGAATTTTATAAGCTTCCATCTATTAATGTTACTAAACTTTTGTTCTTATTAAACCACTAGGGTAAGATGCCATAAATATAACTTAATTTGAAATCCTATCTGTGTGTGATGATTGTGCATCAATACTGGCTTTTAGTTTTGGTGATTGAGTAAGGAATTGGAGGCAGTTGTATCCGTTGGCTTCCATTCGTGCTTGCGAGACCTCCATGTGGATGTTTATATCTGAGGGACCTGGAGAAGCCACCCTGTTTAGCATCACTGCAGGGCACTGGTTATAACAAAGCTTTTGAAAGTTGTTACCAACTACCTCAAAGTGGAGATGGAAAAGTCTTCTGGTTTGATTGAAGTTTCCTGCAGATATTAAATTTGATGGCTAACGAATAAAGTTTGGATGCTTAATGATGAAATATTTTGCTTGCAGCAATCCAAAAGTTTGAACAGGGTAGTTGTGCGATAGAAATTTGTTTTCTGTTTATTAAATTCTCATAGCTTCATCCTGGAGTGAGGATATTATTTATCACTTCAGGTCAAGCTTGCAGAAAATGTCTAACATTGGTCTAAAATATAACAAGAAATGTATATAAAGTCCTCTTGACAAAAATATCTTTCTTTGGTTCTTCATTTGTAACCAGGCCAAGTACTTTGCTGCCAATGGAACCTCCTTCCTGGTGATTGGTAACCGTGTTGACTCCGTCCTTGGGACATATAAAGCTGATTCATATACGGTGAATGTGAATGACCTGCTTAACATCGTTTCCCTGGACAGGTTTCCTACCACAGCAGTCTCTTATGTCACTGCAGGAGAAGTCAAAGGTCAACATTTGTTTCTTTTGGCAAATGAGTTTTCAGGCAGCTGGATGTTTGAGGACTTTTCACAATCAGTTGATATTTACAGGTAATAAATGTTGATTGTTAACTCATTGTTTATTCAAGAGGTGTATTTGTGGTGTTTCAATATAGTATCAATAAACTGTAGCAGATTGACATGGACAAGGGTGGGGAGTGGGGGTGGATGGGAAGTCATGGGAGTTTGTTACAACCTTTGCAATTGCAAAAACAGACAAATTGATCAAGGAATGGGATCAATATACCTCAGTAACCCTACAAAAGAAGAATCCAGTTTGTGGTTTGGACCACCATCAATCCTCCCCCCCCCCCCACCGCCTTCACACATACACTTGTCTGCAATGCCCCAGACATACTGTACAGCATGCTGAAACATTAGCATATAGTACCATAGGTTTTTTTTTATTTCCTGGCTAATCACTTATATACTCAAATTTTCAAATTTTCAATATTTGTATTCATTATATTTCATATTTTTGAATTTTCTTTTAGATTTTATATAGCATTGCGCATTTTCTATTTTTCTTTTTGATTTTCATAACATTTGTATATTTTTGTACATTCATCTAGTATATTTTTCTACGCCATTTGATATCTTATTTTCTTATGAATGGTTTAATCTTTCTTTGTATTTTGTTGTAAAGCGCAACCGAAAACTTTGTTGGGGTTGCGCTATATGAAATTCAATAAATAATAATAGGTTACAGTAGGTTGTATCATTCCCAGACTTGCCCCTGACATACAGTATAAATGTTAAAGCATTTAACATAAAGTACCATAGGTAAGGTTGTATCATTCCCAGACTTGCCCCTGACATAACAGTATAAATGTTGAAGCATTTAAGATATAGTACCATAGGTTAGGTTCTATCACTCCAAGACTTGCCCCTGGCATACAGTATAAATGTTGAAGCAATAACATATAGCAGTGGCGTGGGAAGGTACTTTTGAGTGGGGGGGGCTGAAGACTGATGGCCGGCCT
>JAIPMN010002836.1:0-14049 GCA_020650975.1 Apostichopus californicus | reverse complement strand
GGGGGGGGGGGGGTAGGGGTGGCTATGCAGTTTACAATTTAAGCATATTTTGGATTTTTCTACAATTTGGCAGACTTTCTCTGTTGGGGAATACTGTGGACTTCTCCTGGATGAAAAACCCACCTTATTTTAGTCGGATAGCGGGGGGAGGAGGGGGAGGGGGGGGGAAGAGACACTCAAACCAATCACTTGTTTGCATCTAGATAATGCTCTTAGAACTTGTTTCACCAGTGTGTATGCTTTCAACAATAAAAGGACCAAATTACATGTGACAAACTAGTATTCCCTAAAGTATAAGGCATATACTACCAAATAACAATGTTACAGAGAATTTATCACAGATCTGAAACAGGTCACAAATGACAAACTCTCTGTACATCTGAATTTTGAGGTTCACTGCTTGGATGCTTCAACAGGTGACCTCTTTTGCTCAACTGCATTTGTTGAATTTATGTACTGTTATGTAACAGAAATTAGTGAACGAAAAGTGCGGAAATATATACAACTCCACCACACTGCATTTTCTGTTATGTGGGCGGCGATGTCTTGTCTTGACCTGTGACTGGCTAAACACAATTATTTCCCATGATTATTTCCCATGACTATTTCCCATGTGTTAAGTATTAATATGGTTGACTGCCCGATACTCAGGAAACATTATCGTAATGCTGAATGGTAGACCCAAATTTAAAACTTTGTTATGTTAATACAGTCCTGATCTCAAGATTACATCATCGACTGTAGATATAAAAAAAAAAAAACAATACAGAAATAGAAATCAATGCCAAATCTAGAAAGAAAAAAGTTAATTAGTTTATTTAATTTTGTCTAGGAATAGACATGTAAATCTGCAAGTCTAGGCAATACAAAGCTAATCAGTTTCAAAATCCAATACTGACCCCAGAATTTGAAAAAAAAAAAAAATCATGAATTGATAGCATTAAAATTTAATTCTTGAATGATGACAATCTCACCACTCCCCCCCCCCCAACTACCCATCCCAACCAATAAATGAAAAGGCCAAACAAAATGGTAAACAAATTTGTTTGTAGATATTACATTAACAAATAAACACCTACACTGCTAACCTCACGAAACATTCCATAGCTTCCCACTACTGCAAACTTAGCAATGACGGAGAAAAAAAGACAGATCTAGCGACTTTTAGTAAAATTTTAGATGCCACGTATTGGACTCTGCCACTGGTTCTCACACCAGGGAGCAGCCTCAACCTCAATTGTATCACGGAAGTCGAGGTAGACTGCATTGTCAGCACCGTGAGACTTTATTTTCTTGTCATTGAGGTTCAATTTCCACAGGTTGAGTAAGACGGAGGATAAAGTTCTTTCAAAGGATGACAACGGGTACAGATAGTGTGTCTGATTTGGCACTGTGCTTATAATACAAAGGTCATTCAACAAACTACATTGTCTTATGCATTTTGATGTGGATGGTTTGATCAGATTCCTGCCAATAAAGAGCTCTGTCTCAAGTCAGAACACACGATTAAAGCGAGGAGAAACTTTCTAACATGATGCTTGTGTTAAAGTTTGCTACACATGTACTTCAGGTAAATAGGACAAAGTCGATGAACACTATATCTTTCTGCTTGTAGCGATTTTAGTTTTCTTGTAGCAACAAGCGAATAATTAAGTACTTACAAAACAACAGCCCTCCAACTACAGTATAGCTTCATGTTAAACAACATACACAAATTAGGAAACTAGGCCAGTTTTATTGTTGTACCACTGGTCACTTATATCTCCCTGCGAAACACAAATAGGAATGAACTTACACCCCCTCCAAACCCCCCCCCCCTCGGGATCCCTAAACGTACCACATATTCACAAATAATGCATCATAAACTGCGTAATCAATGTGATGTACAAGTTGACTCTCAGTGCGGCATCATGAATAATCATAAGGTTGGATATTTTGAAGAATACTATCGCATTATTTTACTGATTTTATCAGCATAAATAGCAAGCACTTTAAAGTCCTTTTTTTTCTCTTAATTAAATGCTAACAAGCCATATTAAAATCCCCCTTTCTGATTGTAACATTGTCCTCCCCAAGTTTTGTATGCAAATTTGGTTAAGTCTATCTACATCAGCAGCAATCAAAGTGTCAAATGCCAACCATTTTTTGGACATGCCACAGAAATGTTTCAAAAGAGTATTCTACACATCTGACATAAATATACTGATACATGCTGGCAAGACACATTTTGGGCTTTGACCTCTCCCTTATTTTGGGCAGTCATTGAGACGTAATCTAATCGAAAACCAACCAGAAGAAATGTTTTTACGCTGAGTGTAAATAAATATGAACTACCTGGCATGTAAGAATAGCACTGTAATTAATACTTTAGAGTATCTCCAAGGTAGTCTCTTGAATGATAGACATGTGACCTCTTGTTGACAGGTCAGACTGGGAACATCTACCAGCAAAACTGACTCATTATCCTTATAAAACTCTGAAATTAAGACCGTAATATGAGGCACAGGAAATGGACATAATTTATACCGCCCTATACAGAATTTAAAATATTACGATTAGATAGTCTAGATCAAGTTTCTCTATTAACCTGTTATGTATCGTTTGGCTCGATCATTGATAAATGATGTTTAACTCATTCGGTATGCAGGGAAACGATTATGTCATCCGCAACGTTTGTTGCTCACTTAATCTCATCTATAAAATAATACGGACTTTGTGTAAAAAATCAATTCTAGAAATTTGACAATTTTGCAGAGCATTTGGAAATGCAGAACGAGATAAATCTCTTATTTTGACTGCCATATTGCTGGAATCTACATACAGTAGACACAAGAACATTTCAGTTTTGCATTTTTTAACTTTTCATCTTAATTGATGTATAAGCGCAGGTTTAAAGCGGCCCAGTTGCAATTTTAAAAGGAGAACATTACACACAAAGTATAAATTAGCAACAAATATGAAGGGAGGTTGAATATTGTCATATCCAACCAGCTTCATCTGTCTGTACATGATCTCTTTCTTGAAAAACTCATTTTCTTTCAGTGTTTTTGCAACTAAGTGTAAATTCAGTTTTAAATGAATCCAAAGACCTCTGAAAAATCAATATTAACCAAATATTTTGACAGAGTAGATTATAAAGTCTTTTTTTTTTGGACAAAAAAATGAATAAAATAATTTTATAATAAAATGATCAAAAATACCTTTTCAAGTTTGAAATATTAACATGCAAAACTAAGGGTAAGATATTAGATTGTGCATTTGGATAGGTGTACGATCTGAGTCTACGTCGGTAAATTGAATTTTCAAGTATAACATTTTGATAATCCCTTTTATTTATTTTGAGGGAAAAAATTTGAAACTCCTAAATTACCCTACTGAAAGAAGCACTACAGATTGGGATCTCATCTAAGCCCAAACATGACTATCATGTCACATTTAAAAAATGTCAAAATGTGACTAAAGCCAATTAGAATAATATTGCCATTTCATAAAGGGATGATTTATTATGGGATTGCAGGTAAATACTTCTAGGAGAAAGTCTTCCTGTCAAGTAGCAATAGCCATAATCATAGCACTAGCCATAATCAAAACACTATTAACACAAATCAAAACCACAATGTGTGGAATGATGCACATTGGGTGGAGATAAAACCACTTACATATATGTTAGCAACTGAACCACCATCCAACCTTCAAAATATTTGGTTTAGCAATAAATTCATGCTGTTATTTCACAATCAAAGTGGTCCTTTGTCTGTGCAAAGGTCTAGTCATCATGTGTAAGGACCATATTGGTTTTTATATGGAGTAGTGAACCATTTTGTTCAACAATCAGTTAGTGATATATTTAACAATCAAATCTTTTTTGTATAGAGATGTATATAGATCTGTTGTGTAGCAATTTATTTCACAAGCAAATGGCTCCTGTCTGTAGTAGGGAGACCAAAATGGTTCAGTGCTGAGAGATAAAACTTGTTTTTTTTTTCTCTTTTGAATGATGAAACAACTTGATATTAAGCAATTTATCATATATTATTTAACAATCAATTTTGTACAGTGATCAAGCCATTCTGTGTTAAGATGAAACTATTTGGTGTGTAGCAATCGAAACCACATTGTCTCACCATTCAAATCACTCGACTGTATGTGTAGAGACCAAATGGTAATGCTGACTATTCCAAGTACATATCAAACTAATTGGATTAATTAATAAATGATCAAACACTTTGAATTTAGCAATCAATAACTGTTTAATGAATTAAATCTCTTGCAATTCTGTGTAGAGATCAAACCATTTGGTGTAGTATCCAACCACCTTAACAGCAATCTAACCATCTTGTAATCAAGTGTGTTACAAATCACTGCATGGATCAATCCAACAATTGTGGTATCCAACTATTCTGAGTAGCAATTGAATGGCATTTGCTTTTAGCAATCAAATCATTCTTGTGTAATATAAACAATCAAACAAATTTGTGATGAGATCAAAGCATTCAATGTGTGAGAATGGAACTATTTGTTTAGCAATTGAATGGCTTTGCTTTTAGCAATCAAATAACTGTGTAATATATTACAACCAAACCAATTAGTGATGAAATCAAAACATTCTGTGTGAGGATGAAACTATTTGTGTAGCAATCGAATGGCTTGGTCTTTAGCAATCAAATCACTGTCTTTACAATGAACAAATCATGACTCCATAAAAAGTCATTCAAGAAGCAATATAACCACCTTGTTTGGCTCTTAACTTCACTATCACTATGCGTAGCATGCTCTCTAGAATAACTTGTTTCTAGGGAGGACGTGGGAACTGAGGAAAGAAGGAAAAACGACGACGACGGCTAGCAAAGATGTCAGTAAGGAATATGAGCCAGTTGTATTATTCTGGGTAGTATGTCTACTTTCTTGTTTCTTCTTCTTTTGGTGAGTGATTGAATTTTCAACTTTATTTTGGGATGCAGACGAAATATAATCAAGAAAGCATTTGACACTGATAAGCAAGGGGGGTGGGGGGAGAGTTTGGTCGTATATTGAGGTGAATACTAATTTTTTTTTTTTTTCTTGGAGGTGTGCTGGTGAGGCTTGGGTTGCTTTGTGCACATACCACCACCAACATAGTAGCCAGCCTCGTTTAAATGCCTCTCCATGAACGCCGCATAGTCAAAATGTTTTGCAGAGCTGTCATCCCCAGTGTTTTCAGCTCCTGCCCACTGACAAAACTGACGGAGGGTCTGGCTGGGATCCTTAGATACAATCTCAGAGGACTGTAATTTAACAGACGAAAAACTTATGTTACACTTTTCAAAAGAATAATAAATTTTTTTTTTTCTTTCAACAGTGGTACAACCAGTAATTTTCTTAGGGTTGTTATAGGCTCAACATGGAGACTGCTGTTAATTTTCTCATATAGGAGAAAACAAACAATTTGTTTGGTGGACTATGGTCCTACATGTGTAGCAGAAAGACTTTCATTTTATGCTGAAAACGGTAGAGCTTAAAACTTCTTTCTCTTGACAACCCTGTTGAAAATGTTCTGGTTGTAACACTGTTGTTTCCATGGAAAAGAGGACTCACCCGCTGGTCCAAAACTAGTCTTGGTGACAAACATTGCAAAGTCGTGATGCATCGGGTCAGTGTCGTCCGGTGTGGATACAGAGCCAGCCCACCTACAGATATTACTGAGACTGCTGGGGGCATTCCCCTCTATAACCAAATTTTTGGACTATGCAAAAAACAAAGATCTCTCTTACAACAACCAAACATGAGAAACACATTACAATCAATTACAAAAGATGAAGCTTGACACTTTTGTAATGTCTGTCAGCTGTAAATAAAAGAGACCACTCCAAACAGAAATATGGAATAAATGACCGAACCTACTTAATAAATTATCGTTCAATTTGCATTGAAAAAAAAAATATTACAATTATACATATCTAGTTTGAAGTCTGTCTAATTAACAGAAAACAATAATAAATTGTACCAAGCATTCAACATCCATGTTCCCATGCACTGTCATTATGTTAAAACCAGGGAATTATTTATCCAGTAGTAATTTACAGCAAAGTGCTACACAAATCTGGACAGATGTTGTTACTGCCACCAATGCAAAATGTGTATAACACTTATCATGCACAGTACCCATATGATTTTCGAATTTTATGATTTCATTGTTTTGAAGCAAAATTCATCAAATGTGTATAACACTTACTGTGCACAGTACCAAATGATTTTCATATTTATTATTATTATATTTTTTAAGCAAAATTCATCAACCTCTCAAAACTGCTACACAAAAAATGAACATCAAAGATGTCTCTAACAGTCTGATTCTTTGCAGACTTTTTCAATGCCCGAAATTAAAATTGAGCTATGGATACTGTTCTATCAACTAAAACAACAGCAACTTTGCATTTAAAAGTGAACAACACTTGCTTGTCCAGTCGTTGATGCATTCATGACACATCTGCGGATCGTGTTGACTCAGTATCTTACAGCCATTCAGTTTCATCTAACATTAACTACAGCAATGCACATTCATTACTGATATTATGGGTGCACATTAACAGAACTCGGGCCTCACATTTAAACTTTCCTTCTTAAACCACTAGTTTGGGTTCGGTCATGAAATTTCTCACTGAGAAATTGCTTTCAATTCTTAGTCATCGATTGCAGAGCATTTCTTTCCCCTTCAAAATCATAAAACTGTTCTTTCACAGACAGATTCTTTCTAAAAACAAATTCAAAGTTTACCTGATCTTTGTTAAGCAGAATAATTCTGGCGATGACAAATTTAATGTTCACACCCAGTGATTCGTGAGCGTAGGCCTTGTTCACCTACAAAGATAGAATATAAGATATACTGAAAATTGATATTAAGCAAGAAGCAATCCTGAAAAGGACAACATGGCATGAAATTTAATTTGGTTCAAGTGAATAAATGCAACAATGAAAAGGTTATTCTGTATTTTCTCAAAGTCATCGAATCAAAGCTCTTTGATCATGCTCCAAATATCACTGTAATTTGTCCTGGAAATACTCCAAAACTCAATTGGAATTTAGAGGAAGTTCACACTGACCTGGATAGGCCTAAAGTCAAGGGGAAGATTCCACAAATTTCCCGCAAAAATGATTTCTATTACTTAACCGGACACAAAATTTCATAAGAATTTTTGGTAGCATGGTTGTCATTATTTATTGTGTGTGATTATTTTACTACACAAGAGTAGTGAAGAAATATCTAGTTTAGACCATCAAGATTGAATGCATAATGGAGCTTTTAATTAAAGCCGTTTCACTTCAAGATACTTCTAATTGATCGATACAGTTGATTAAAGAATTCTCTCAATAAATGTCGCTTTGGGAATGAAAATGACAGCTGAAAATATCGTTTATGTGAAAATGAAACTTGCTGAGTGGTTTCCAAGTTTCAGACATTATAAAACTAACGCAAACTAATTCTGTGATGGAAACAAAACTAATATAATTGAGGTAATTGTCTGCTGATTACTTTAAAATATACACCATCAATGACCTTTAAAACAGTTCTATATTTATGCCCAGTCCATGTAATAAGTTCTCAGGAGAAAACATAAATACATAAAAATTATGGACAAAATAAATTAGTGCCTAAATTGAAACAATGAAAAATGCTATACATATATCTGGTTGGTATTTGGTTACTGCTTGTATAGCATTTTGTACTAATAAAAACGGAAGTTTTTTTTGTAATTAAAATCACAACAGAAATAACAAGCTTGTTGGTCAAGACTGGTAGTTCTAAATATTTTATATCTCTAATCTGGTGCTCAGTTTTCTAGTGACAAATATAGACCATGTAAGCAACTAAATATCCCCCTCTTTTAACACTGTATGGTAGTGTACGTTCACAGATTAATATGGGGGAGGAGGGGGGGGGGGGTTGTTGAGAGCTCCTTCTTCAACCTCATGCAAACGTTGTGGTCTTAAATATGCCTCAGTAAAAAAATTGACAATGAGAAGTGTATGACTTTAGGCAGAAATTTTGGTCTTGATGTTAATAGTTTGATAAAAAAAAAAAATTAAAAGTTGAATGTTAGTTATATATCTCTATCCCTTTTCCGGTTTTTAAGATTTATATTCAGTTTTTTAATCAACTATATCTCTGAAATGCTCCTTTAAAACGATAAATGAATGATAATGTCATCTTCTCAGTGGAGGCCTGAATGTTAACATTAATCCGTTGGTTTGTATAGTTTTAAGACTTAATGAAACCATGTTGTTTTGACTGCATAGAAACAACAGAGCACAGTCAAATGACAATCCACACCAATATTGATCCTTCAAAAAGTTGGTCACTAATTAATACATTTTAAACACGTTATCTGAGGCCATAATAGTCGTTATGTTTTCCTATTGAATTTTGTGTTGTATCCGCGGAACTAACCCCTTTGTCTGTGTAATCAAACCAAACAGTCCGGTCAATTTCATATCGATGAATCCCATATGTTTAAAAGGACGAAACTGGGACAGAAATACAACCTGGACTGCTACCTGTTCTTTTAACTGTCTACAACATATCAAAATTAATTTTGTTCCCTTTTTGTCAATTTTGTAAATTACATCTATCTGTTTACTCACTATGTTCATGATGGTAGTGAGATATAAGGTCAGACCACTGCCATGATATTGTTGCATGCTCCAATCGGCAGCAATCATAGATTCAACATAGTGAGGACTATCGATTGTATGACGTGGAAGCGCCCTCTTAGCTCTTTGTGGTCCTTCTTCATCTCCCACTCCTTCTTCTTCTTCCCCATCCGTCCTTGGAAGTGTATCATTGATGAGGCTATTACGATCTATTACTAAAAATGAAACCAAATAAAAAATGCTATTACGAAGAATGTAATTTCGTCGCTGAGACTTGTCAGTTCAAGGATTTTGAAAATAGGTTTATATTCATTGCAATCTGCCACACTGGTTTCTCCTACTCCTATATCAACATCCTGTATGGCCAACACAAATGTCCCCATAATTCATATAATCACATTATGCTAGTTTACACCGTGACATTTTCACTTTTCAGCACAATTTCCATCCCTCTCTATACCATCTTGCACATCATTGGCTGCTGTTTTGGGAAGACACCATCGCTACATGGGGCATGTCTGCTATCACCATATAATATGTATATACTGTACATACTAAGTAATCAGCAAGATTTAGTTGGTATTTGAGATGGGTATTTGGGAAATTTGAATTGAGTGTTGCATCAATCTGCATATAGTTAGTTTTTGGTTCATATCTACAGATGATGTCCATGATTAAATGTTTCTTAAATCTTTCACTTAATTCATCTTGAAGTAAAAGTATAAAAATTTAATTCAAATGACTGTGAGAGATATCCTAAAGGAGAACTTTTCAAATGTGACTTTAAATGTTTTCACTTATCAAAGACAGTAAACTTTGAGGAAAAAAACAATTTAATTTAGATTGAATCGATTTAATTTCATAGAAAGATCTATACTAACTGTTCCAAAAAATGCCTACATGTATTTCAAGAATGAGAATATGTATACACAGCTGTGCAAATAGCATAGTACAAGCAATAATAGGAAGCGCATTATTTGCTGAAAAGTCTCACAATTTAGTGGAATTGGTAGACTGGGTTCATCGGACCTTCGGTGATCAGTGGTCCTATAGATGATATGTGTCCCATCATGTGTAAAATTTGAGATAAAAGAGGGCTGGTGTGGGTCCACTGGCTCAATAATATATTCTTCATCTCCAGTGCTGATCCATCCACTCTGTACAAAGATAGATCATGATAATTAATTATACATCTATTCAGTGAGTCAATTCTGTACTAAGTTAGGAGTCAATATGCACACAACCAACTAGTTACTGTAAACTGCATTAGGCTACCTGAGGGGTTATCAATTAGTTTTCTGCAAGGGCCAGAGAAAAGCAATGGTTAGATCACTCTCTCTTACTACTAATTTATAACTGCCAAACAATAGTTTGGTTTGCATTCTACTTGACTTGATAGACCTAACTCTAGGTAGGCCAAAGTAATACTACTAGATTTGTAACAATATCCAAGTTCATCATTACTTTGGGTTGACCTTAATATTCTCTTAACAATTAAAGTGAAAGAGGGAAACTGTGGCAGCCTATGACTGAGTTACAGTAAGGTGTTATTAACTCAAGATAACACTAGGCCAATACTGGTTCACGGGCAAGGCCAATGTAATAAATAATGCTAAGCTTGCTATTTATTGAGGGAATAACATAACCAAAGTAATAGGCCTGGGCTAATTTTGTAAGAACGGCGCTGGTGCTGTATTGGCTGAATAGTACATTAAATTAAAGTCCTACACATTTCGCCAATGATTAACGGTTTGGATATCCTTGATTGTCGAATGTGTTTATGATCTAGGCCTAAGCCATCCGGCTATACCATCAGCTACTAGTTTCCTAAAGAGTCACAAGGTGCCACCGATATGTGCATTTTAACCGGTTTTGAATTGCCTGTGCTGTAGATCAATGGCTCTGTCAGATTAATAAAACCCGACTTTATACACATGTGTCGACTAGTCAGGCCTAAGTTAGGACTTTACGATTTAGGTCTAACGTTAGGCTATAGTATAGACCTAACGATAAGCTGTTAGTGTACTGTTAGTCTAACGTTAGGACTATCGTTGGGAGACTGTCACTGAAATTTATACATTTCTGTGGATCATGTGCTTTTGGTCAGAGGCATGCACGTTGATCTATCACAAAGTATACCTGATCTTATGTCCTCGATTTTAGCGTACATATCATTGTCTGACAAGAAAATTGATTTCCAACATTGGGACGACGAGCAGTAAGCTTAATTCAGTCGTGAATGATGAGGATAAACGTCATTTATCGGATTTTCGTTACCTCACCCAGTATCTAGCCTATATGCGCGCGGTGCAGACGATAACTTTAACTCTCAGCCCCCATCCCATTATGGAGTGGGCCTCTGCCTTTATGTTTCCTAAGACACCGTCTAACTGGAAAAGTTAGTTCTAGAAACTTTCTTCTAATCCGTTATAATGCTTCTTATTTCATTGAGTTATGTGAAACCAGAGTTTACGCACACGATGGTTAACCCTGGTATATGACTGCATGGTCAATTATATTTCATTTCATTTGCACGTCAGATTTTTCCAATAAGCAGATATACGGGCGGAGTTTATAAATCTGAAAATTGTCGTACACGATTTACATGAAGACTAACTTATTATTCCCGCCTGGTACCGCGCTTACGTGTACTTCGACAACCGAACGGTATACTTACCAAACCATCGCAGTTACTGATAGCGACCGATGAATTTGGCTTGTGGCTCACGTGACCTAGGTAATAGCACCTCGTATTCGGCCTTTCCATTATCATTGTTCCATTTTGTAGAAATTTGTTGACCACAGCTGTCGGTGAAAATAATTCTCTGTTCCTCTCAACGTTTAACATTAAATGTTCACCGTTCATTCCATCCAGAACAAAATGAAACAAAGAACCGTGCGACTCATCTTCATCCTCTAAATATTCATCTCCATCATCTATACTCCTTTTTCTCCTCCGTTGATTATGCGCCCTTTTCACTCTAGTATAATCTATGTGTTCTTCCTCTAAATCCGTAGTAAGGTCGTTAGACAAGAACTCTCCATCTGCCGTTGATCGATACGGTCTGATATATCGATAATCCGATAGTCTTGACAATAATTCCTCTGGTGAAGAAGAAAACAGACACTTTTTTGTATCGAATGAAAGGAATTTTTGTATCGAATGAAAAACCGGGGAGGCTCAAACAGACGCAGTTTTTTGCCATGCGTTGTGTATATTTTCATTTTCTCTAGTCCGGGCCCCTGGATTCGATTATGGAGTGGATTTAACGTTGGAACAGTATATACACTATATACACGGCTGGTGGTATCTTTGGCTTATTTTAAGGAAATCGGAGGAGTCCTGTCATGAGGGAAACATCAGTCACGGGCCCTGGACCAACTAAGAAGTCCACCCCCCCCCAAAAAAAATATGGAGGGCTCCGGGAAAGTGTGCGATATAGAGAATTGTATTGTTATAAAATAAAATTTGCTGCAGGAAACAGTAAGAGTGCAAACGGATTGGGGTGGGGGGGGGGGTGGAACCCGATTACTTAATTGTTCAAGTGTGCGACCTACAGCTCTCGACGCCCCTGTAACTATACTATACGTCGTAGAAACTCGAACCAATCTGGTCGAAAACTGCTAACCCTATATCGAGGAAGCCTTCCTGGATATAGGGTCCGAGTCTCAGGGATCGTTATGCCCGGGATCTCTTTAATGATCTGCACTCTTGACACTGCGGTACATGGTATTGATCTACAGAGCCTGTATTTAGCCTATGTGCACGTATATGAGGTTATAATGAGGTGCATTCGAGATATTATCTCCCCCGAGTTGACGGGAATGAGGATAGGCGGCATTCAATGCGATGGGTACAATATCCCTAGTTGGAGTAGGAGTACAAGATCCCGTATACGAGTACGTACAAAGCCATGAGTATACGACTATACAAGTATAGGCTACATGATTCTCACTATGGCTTAGCATACGACGAGTACAAACCCATGAGAGCGAGTACAGAAAATTGTACTCGAATATGATACAAACTCTACAGGCTGTTCTGGTTCTATAGCTTCTAATTGACAGCCCCCCCCCCCCCCCACCAGCCCATCGGGATTGGTGTGACCGGGGATAATGCTGATTACAGAGCCGACAGAAACCATTCTTCCTTTTCAAAAAAAAACGTTTTATTCTTAGATTTTGGTACCAAGCAATTATTCCTAGTTTTACTTCACTTCAGTTCAATTAACGTAATTCAGTATAAATATCTCTTTTGTCTGCACTATTGACGTCATCGCTATCGTCAACATTTGTTTGTTGGTATTTGATTGTTTGTTGCTATTGTTTTTTTCTTTCATTTACTGCTGGCTAAAGCTGATTTTTTGTTGTTGTAGAAGGAGTTATACTAACTGTGCAACCGACAGTAAGTCAGTATACGAACCTATACAATCTTGCACTGTATATCCTTTGAATCTAACAAGTCTAAAATATATACTGCTACGACTATCGACTCCCTGGCAGGATAAATATTATTATGAAATCGGAGAAGCTTAGCCAAATATCAACAGAGGGCAAAAGTTTTGGCAAATCGCTTGGTGAAATGTAGGTCAAGCGTAAAAAGGATTATTTTTCTCAATAATACAACAATAAAAATATCAGAAAAGAGAAGCGAAAGAAAGAAAGATTTATCGCTCAAGATGAAAACCGTCAACATTAGCCTGGGGCAATCCGATACCTGATCGTTTGTATTAAATAAATTACATGCAGGATTTTTGACATTCTGAAACTTTCCAGCAAGTCTCCCTGACTCGATTCGCTTTCGTGAGACATCAATTCTATTCAGAGTATATATGTAATCAATGAGTAGGCTTTTTGGCGGGTTCGTCCTTACAAGGAATATACTTTCGTGCCTCAAGCTATATAATTCCAAACGACTAGTAATCTATTTATCAAAGCTAAACAATTTTTAGATTGTACGTAGAATCATTGGAATGCATATACAGTGCATCGTGCATTATACGCGCATGCGTACGTACGCAGTACTGGAGTGAAATCGTATGTAATTTCGCAACATTTCCTCTGAGGATGCTGGATATAGCTCTAAAAGGATAGTGAAAACTTCGGCTCAAGCTATATCTTTTACAAGACAAGCTTTAATTTGAGGTGGTAATGGCACCCCGCCTCTTTTCTTTAGTCGGGAAAACGTTCAGTTGGTGCAGTTTTGTTTTGTTTTACGCAATCACTTTACTTGGTGTACCACCCACGTACCCCCTCCCCTCACCTTCACTATCCCTTTCAACCTCATACAAAAAATGTAAGGGTATTTATAAGCATAATCTTGAGTATAGATCTAACTATAACCCTAACTAACTATGTATTAATATATAACCCTTTCTATGCCAAGGTCAAACAATCGAGTGAAAAGTAGAGTAAACAGAC
>JAIPMN010002835.1:442-25428 GCA_020650975.1 Apostichopus californicus | reverse complement strand
CAAGTTCACAACTAAACTTTTGAGGTACAGGGTGTGGTAATTTTTCCTTTCCTCCCCCCCCCCCACCCTCCCCTTTCAGATGTTACAAATGATTAGTTTATGGACGTCCTTGTATATGAAGTAGACTAGTTACCAATTGATAGCTCTCCCTTCCCTCCTTTGTCAGTCTATACCACATTCCCCCCTCCCCCTTTCCTCTCCCTACCATTTTGTCTAGTATACTGGAGGGAGGAGAAGGCGGGGTGACATGCTCGATATTTTCAAGTTTGATTTCAAACTTTGATATGATCCATTCACATGCTTGCTACTTCATGTGTGAATTAGGAGGAGTCCTAGTAGTGTCCTCCTGCTTCTTCTTTTTTTTTTCTATTTTTTTTTTTTTTTACTTATAATTTTTTATTCTGCGGTGAAAACTGTAGTGATCATCTCGTGTCCTGCTGGTTGGTAACACACGTTTATCGTCGAAAGAGATCATTCACGCATTTATCCATTCACTGTAGCCCCACTCATTATATACTACTGGCTGGCTGTGTGGAAAATGCATGCATTCCCACTGATTGCTACGATGCAGATATTTGTTCCTTCATTCAAGCTAATACCTCACGCTTCACTTTTATCTCCTAGTTTTGCTGGCTTCTAGCCTTTTTTTTTTATTTATTTCCCCCGCCCCTCCCCCCGCAATTTTTTTTTCTAGAGCTTGAGTACCAATAGAGGGCAGCACAGTGAATTCTTACTAAATCCAAGAGCCTTTTGAATTTTTTTTCTTCTCTGATGATAAGCCCCTTTATGCTTGCAATCGTGTGTGCTTCGCACGATGTAGAATATAATTTCGCCTGTCGTTTGAAAGAGTTCTGATTTTCAAAAAAAAACGAAAGATTAAAAAAACAAAATTAAAACATCTTGTGTCCTGTAAAACTTACTCAGTGCCACAGTCATGTTTTCAATAATGTACATATGTTCTTTCACTGGCCTACAAAGTTGAATAAAAGTAGTCAATTTGATATATTTAAATAGATACTAAAAGTCTCTTTGCTGTCAAACTCTTTTGAGTTGAGCTAGAAGAGATATTGGTACAGGGGTAAAAATATAGAGCAAAAAAAGCTCAAACGAACAACAACGAAGGTACTAGATAATGTAAGATAAAGGACTGCATCTGTGCCATGTGTTTAATTAGTGTAATTAACTAACTTCCTAGTATCTTGTCTGTAGAGTAAGTCTTAAAAAAGGGAAGAAGGAAGGAATCAATTAGATCACTTTTTTCTAAGAAAACTAAAACAAAAGTCAGGCAAAGTTCAACATGTAGGAAGGACAGAGATAGAGAGAGATGGGGGTGGGGGAGGGGTGGGGTGGGGAAATGGTTAATATTGTCAGATCTAAGATTGTCATGGTCACAAAATGCAACGGTAAAGACACAGAGAAAGGGACGGAGCAAAGGGGAAGAGGAGAACTTATGTAAAAAGTTTTTGCTGTCAAAATTTAAATTTTAACAATAGAGTTATTGATGCTCTACATATTGTGTTAGAAAATACTCAATTGCATTTAAAGCAAAGAATCCGAGTACCGATAGAGTTTCTCTATTGGTTTGGGAAGGAAATGAAAAAGGGGTACGGAAAAGGCCAAAGAAAGTAAAATATTCCATGTCTGTTTTAACTAGAGGATTCAAGCATATCTTAAACAGCTGTTTGAATTTTTTGCTTTTAAGTCTAGCTAGTTTTCAATTTAGATATATCAGTGACTACAATTCAAACTTTGGAAAATCTTTGGAAAATTTTTTTTCCAAGGCCGAGGACATTTGGTAGTATTTAGTCTAAAGATAACCTGTTCAGACTGTGAACTGGCTTGTGTATAAAACTGCTGCTGGTTTTACAATACTTACTTTTCCAAAAGTTTTGCTCCAAAAAAATCGTCGTCCTAGATCTTTACCTTTCGTTATTATTTATTTATTTTATTTTTTTGTTTGCTTTCCTGCCTAGCTTGCTTGTGAGATCCTAGCTGTGTATTTGCTGTTCTTTTTTTTCTCTTTTTTTTTTACTAAAAGCTGAAACTGATATTACTAGTTATTGCGATGAAGAATTTATATCGTTCAGCTGGTAGTGCTTAACTAAAATGCAAAGAGACAAAATTGTAGCAATTTGAAAATGCGCAGAGCTGGAGGCGCGAAAAACTTTGTACGGTTGCATACGTCCCATAGTGCTGCGATGTCCCTCAAACTGACCAAGCATATATAAGCGACAGTGAAGCATATTTCAAGCGAGGGTCACCCATGTCCCATCGAAATTTTGCCAGATTAGGAAGGGTGAGGAGAAGAAAGTAAACATACCCTGGGATGAAGGGGAATGCATTGATTTCCATACAGCTAGTCACAGATATCCAGTGAATGAATAAAGGTGATAAATCCAATTCCCGTTTTAGGAACCTTGTTGACCCGTTATCCATATAGTGGGTGTGGTCTAAACTTATTTTTCGGTGGGCAAATTGTTTGTATATGAAGGAATGCCAAAATGGATAATATTGGGACTTTTTTTGTGCTCGAATATTTAAATCATCTGTCTACAAAAGTTGTGCACATGTCAGACTATGTTGCTACGAGAAGTTACGTTGCAAAAGAACCAAAAAAAAAAGTTGTTATTTTGTGATTTGATGTTCCCCCTCCCCTCGTCCCCATCCTTCCATTTTGCCTTGAAAAAAAAAACTTACTTTTTACTTGCATTTTGAACGGAACCAGTAAATATGGACTTGAAATTTCATAACCCAAACGTTGTCGGTTATTTTACTTATCACCCATTCCCCCTCCCCCCCCCCTCCCCCCTCACATTTAATTGGGAAAGCTTTGGACCAAAAATCTGACCAAGTGTTCCTGAAAATATACAAAAATCACTTCTTTTTTTTGTTTTAACGAAGAACGATTGTACTTGGGAATTCAACTCGGTGGAGCTGTTGTATAGGAATGATGTGTATATACACAGAGGCATGAAAACCCACCGTCGTCGTCGGCTTAAGCTTAGCTCACCAGACCGAATTCTCCCCTTTGTTTTTTAGGTTTGTAGGGAATTCCAAAGGGGGAACTGTTCCCGCGGGGAAATCGAGTGTAAATTCGCACACCCCGATGAGCACTTAACGGTTGATAGTACCGATAACACTGTTACCGTCTGTATGGATTTTGTAAAGGGGAGATGTACGCGCGAGAAATGCAAGTATTTCCACCCTCCTGCTCACCTTCAGGCCAAAATCAAAACGTCACAACTGCAGCAACAGCCATCACCACCTAACATTGCCGCTGTGGTATGTATTCATTATTCGTTGTGATTTTGTCCCCCCAGCCTTGTTACTCAAAAATTCCTCACCGTCGGTGGTTCTGTTTGCGTTTTAGTTCATGCTACTATATTTATATATATATATGTATATGTATTTTTATTTTATTTTTTTTTCTCTCTCTCTCTCTCTCTCACACACGTTTTTAACCATGTCAGGCATTTTTGATCCTCCAATTTTTTTTTAAAATAATTTTACCAATTTTTTTTTTTTTTTTTTAAAACTTCTTTTTCAAACTAGAAAAGAAACAAGTTTTTCACACATTTTGATCTCTAATGCTGTTTTTATATTATAATTCAAATGGCTTTTCTTGTGTGTGTGTCTGTGTGTGTGCGTTTTTTTTTGTTTTTTTGAAATATGATTGCAGTATCTGTCCTTTTCATATTAATCGCTCATCGTGACAGGTTAAATGCTAATCGCCTCGTGTTTCCTTTTCAGACGCATGTATGGTGACCACAAAAAAAACAACAAAAGCTTCGATTTTGCTTCATTCGTTCCACACAACACGGTTGAAACTTGATTCAGTTCTCTTCTGTGACACTCTGAAAAAATTTTGTGTAAACACTTTCACCTCTACTGTCTCATTCCTTGTAGGGCATGGTGAACAAGTTGAATGTAATAATTCAATAACAGGTGCCTGAAATACATGGGGGTGGGGGGGGGGAGAGGGAGTGGGGGAGAGGATGTTTGTACATGGTTATGTTATTGATCTAAGGTATGCTTGCAAGTAGTAAGCATCGTAACAGGACGACTGCTCGTGGCAAAATGGATAGTTGAGAGTAGGGCGAGTTTCTAGTAAAGAAAAATAAAGTTACAGATTCCAGACTCATAATATAGCAATTAGTTATTTATCAGTATGCAGGATTTTAGAAACTTTCCGATTAGCCTTAAAGAAAATTATTACTCGTGCAGTTCCCTAACACATTGACTGAAATTTTCCATCCTTTGTTGTGATTTGGTTAGGACAGAGTCACTCCCCCCCCCCCTTCCCTCCCTATCTCCCTTCTAAAGAATAGGAGAAGTGTAATGAATCATAAGTTTAATAGTTTACGCAGGGGGGTGATTAACAAGAAAGGATGAACAACTCATTAGCAGTTTCATGACTTACTTCGAACACTGCAGACACATCCATTTTAAATTCTTTTGTAGCGTTTAGTGTCGTTTCAGCAAATACCCTTTACATGTAATCATCTGTGTGTGTGTGTGTCTGTGGTGCGCCGCTGTTAACACTCTGTACGGGCTAAAGAAAAAGAAAAGTAAAAACGCTGACCAGCTGAACAACATCTGCATGTGTGATCAGTCCACAACGTTCATCAATGTCTGGCTTCTTTTTTTTGCTTCTGCTTGTGCCAGCCGGCTCTTAATAAGCAGCAATGCATGACAGCCATACTCAACACAAATTCTCTTCCCTCCCTCCCTCCCTCCTTCCCTTCCCCCTCCCTCCTTCCCTTCCCCTTTCTCACACTCCATTTTTACTGTTTCTCAATCATGTTCCACCAAGTTACGATTACTTCGGAGAAGTCTTCTTTTTTTTTAATTTTTTAAATTGTGCCAGACATTCAGAGAAGGGCATCGTATATTTTTGCTCTGTCATTCACACATACTTTTTGTGGGTATGATTTGAAATACAAACGCCATCTTATTGTCTTCTTCAACAGTATTTATGTCCAAGTTCCCAGTAAAATGAAATACAAATGAAACAATGAGCCTTTTTTAATTTTTCTACCTTGAAAAAACAACTGTATTGAAAAGGGTTTATCAAGTTCTAGAGAAGGGGGGGGGATGCAGAATGGAGGAAATGCTGTGTTCCTGGCAGCAGGAGTTAACTGATACCAAAATATCTGGAAAAATGCTCAATCTCCCAAAGAAACAATGTACAGTTAACGCACCCAATGGCCAACAAGTGACTATGGAAGCCCCCTCCCCTCGCCCTGCCCCACTCTCCACACCGGTCCCTGAATTTTGTAAGGTAAAAAATGAAGCAGATGAGACAAGTTAATTATTCCCATATATTGTGTTGAGTTTAAATGTGTTGTCATGAGAAGGAAGTCAGAATGAAGATAGCTATTCCCTAATGAGCCAAACAACCTCTTGAATTGTATCAGTTTCCAGTCTGTTGTAAAAGAATGTATCAAGTGTATCTTTAAGTGTGTAATGTGTTCTCTATATATATATATATATATATATATATATATATATATATATATATAGCTGTCTCATATGAGGCAATGAAAAAAAATTCTTTTAAAACATAAGTTTCTCTCTGAAGTCAAAAGAGGAATGTATTGAGTTTTCACATGTCTCTTAATATGAGGCAAAGAAAAATACTCTTTATGAATGAGGAAAACGGGGAAAAAACTAGGAAAACAATTATCATAAAATATATCTAAAGGAGAATGTTACGTACAGGCTATTACGGATGATGTAAATTTTACCAAGAACATCGGCAATGATTCACTTTAAGGAAAAAGAACTGGGGGGGGGGGGGTGGCAATGGTGACTAGGCTGACCAGTTACAAAAAGAATAAGTTCAATATTTGTGACCATTTCAGATTAATGAGTATCCTTTGGCTGAAGATATACAGCTATTGGTTAAATTATACTTCCTTATCCAGGTAGCCATTTTGGAGCAAAACAGTTTGAAATTCTACCTACCAAAAGCATCCAAAACAAAGCATACTCTTTTACGATATGTGTTTAGGATTTCCATGGTTACCAAATTGAACTCTTAACAGCCTGGAAAAGAAAAGAGGCTGGGCTCTGAAAGACTGGTGGTATTTATATGATGATGTATGATACCCTACAACAAACAGTTTTGGTTGGTAAAAAGCTTGAGTCATCTTGCGTTTGCTGAAAATGTTTTTTTGGTACTTTGACCTCAATTGCCTGCTATAATGGTAAAGCAGTGGGGGTCAAAGGTCCAGTCTGTGTATTATATTACTTCTTTTGAATGTAAACAATTTCCTGCCCTTGTAAACTGTTGGTACTGCAGCTGACACTGCAGACACCACCCCATGCTACCTGCTACTGCTAAGCACCTCAACAAATAAAGGACATTTTAGAGGGGCGTGGTTAGGATGAGTGTGGGGTCCTTTCTTTCCTTCCTATTGTCTGAGAATTCTTTGCAGACAGACAACAAGCAAGCAAGCAAGCTAGCTAGCACTTGGATTCCAGATCATTTATAGGCTTAACACTTAAAAGGATATCACAAAGGTTGCTAGCTTCTTCCTTCATAGGTGGCGGATGTCAGTCAGTCAGTGCGAATGTTTGTCAAGTTTTCCTTGCTTTGGAAATGTTCACACTCATCGTTTATATTCAAGTGGTTAATTATGATGACGTACATTTGTGATAGAATAAGTCTGAGGTCACCTTCAGGGTAGCTCCTTTAGTAGAGATGTATGTAAAAAAATATATATATAAAAAACATACGGAAGGAGGGGAAGGAGGGGGGAGAGGGAGGGTAGGGAGAGGGGAAGGGAAGGGGAGGGGAAGGGAAGGGCATTCGGAAACAAAGTTTCTTCATCACGTCAAAGTGCACAGTAAAGTTGACGATACCCACCTGTATGATGTTGTGTTTTATAATTATAGAGTTCATGTAAAGGTCACTTTTAATAATAGACGGATGCAACTATATCCACCTTCTGCCCTTCCTTTCTATCCTCCTCTACTCTAGTTTCTAGTGAAAATTGCTTCCCAAGTCAAATAAGCAAATTCTGTCTGCAGCTGCCCACATAATATATATATATATATCCATAAAGGTAAAAACAAGAAGTTGACTAACATAATAAGTGTTAACACTAGGCTCGCATATTTACATTGCCCCTCTCTCTGTTCAGGTGTACAAAGTCATACATACGTGCAGGCTTGATGTAGGCATACATGCAGGTTTGGCGTAGGCGTACATGTAGGCTCAATGCAGGGCATACATGCTAGTCTTTAGTATCATCATCATCTCTGTTAGTGATTTTGAGCATGACATGAAGTGCTGGTGCCTGCTTGTATAAATATATTGATATAAATATACACTAGCATGTTTGCTGTTGCTACAGGGAATAGACCACAACCCTCCCCCCTTTCCCCACTCCCCGTTCTTTCCCCCTCACGCTCCCTTTTCTGTTTGGATATATATCGCACATCTAATTCTCTTTAAAGTCCTCTGGGGAAATACTAGCTAACCATAAGAATCATACAAACCCTGTCCGTCGATGTATTAGGCTCGCATCTGGTTGCCGGTTCGTTATTAAGTCCACAGCACTCTAAAGTATATCTTGGGTATATCCGGTCACGATCCTTGAAAACTGTAGGAGAAAGTAAACGGTGCACAGTGGCACCAGACCTGTAAATGCCATGTCAAACAAACACCTCTGCACGGTACATTTTTCACTCCGTTAAATTAACATATACATACCTCGTCTGCGGTCTTACGACACGACCATATCTTTCTCAGTGCACTCGCAGGGGACGTCAATCAAAAAAGTGGACCGTCGTCAGTGATATATGTTAATAGCCGAAAAACATAAATCCTTTTAACCGTTCACTCTATTTGTGTTTTATTTTCTTTCTTAATAATCAGGGGAGGAATGTATACCACCCTCCTTTTTTCCTCTAATTATGCCTTTCATTCATTACACACCTACTTGTTAAAGATTTATAGGTTGAAAGACAGTGGTTTGGGGGGGGGGGTTGGTAGAAAGTGATTAAAGCAGTTTTAACGTGGCAAGAGAGAGATAAGATAAGATGAGACAAAAATAATGAGAAATTAAAAAATTGTTTGAATGTGTCGGTTGTGACTGTGAGGAGGAGTAGGAGGAGGAGTAGGACAGGCAATGTTTGCATGTCTTTGAGTAGTTTCACTGACATCACCCTTTCTTTCTCTCTTTGCTTCTTTTGTTTCTCCCTACACAACAATGCCATGCTGCTGTTCGTCCCGTGCTTGCCGTTTATGTTTATGAACTTCGTATCGATTCTCCCTTCCCACACATGGCCTACAACTGTCCGCTCTGCTATCCATATTGGCCAAAATACCATCATGTCGCTGTGCATACTAATTAGCTTCCGACAAACCGCAAGCGCCCACGGGAGGAGGACGACCAGCTGCTACTGGTACTTTTTTGTCTTTATTATTTTTGACTATCTGGCGCCCCCACTCAACCAGGTCAAGGGTCGTGTTTTACCGAAAAAAACGAAAAAAAAACGAGGGGACACCAAAAAAAGAAAATCTTTCTGCATATTGGCTCAACATTTTTCTCCATGCAAGTCTTTTAGTCGTGCAGGGAACGTTGTGGCTCCTCTTCTTTTGATTTAGTGTTGAAAAAACGCATGATGACGGAAAATCGAGAATCTTCTTTAACGCATGCTCCTAAATTTTATATACTCACCGACAAAAAAAAAAAATTTCAGTTCTTACAGGTCAAGGGTCAAACTGGAGTTGGATTTTTTTTTTGTGTTTCTACTCTTTGTGCATGCACACCATAGAACATCAATTCTCCTGTAGTCAAATTGCATTCAAATTTGCTTCCAAATCTAACAATTGACCTTTTTGACCTTTTGACATTTTAACCCTGAGTATCATGCACTTTGTAGACAACGCCAAACACTGACCCTCATCTGGTTGGGATGGCACCAGTAATTTGCTGATTTTTGCAATTTTAGTAAAAAAAAAAGAAAGAAACTAGGGACCTTAGCTTGTTATGATGGTCCTTGGTTTTTTTTTAAAATTGCTTGATTGTTATGTTAATTGTGTAATGCATATTCATCAAGGGTTGGCACTTTTGGCTGTGAAGAATATAAACTGCTTGTTGTACATTGTTAAAAAAAATTCACTTCAGATAGCATGTTGTTTTTTTTTCTCTCTGAAAGATAAAAAAAGTGTGAAACCTGTCTTTGTGGGGTAGATGGTGCATCCATTATAATTTATTCATGTAATCCTTGCTTTAGAAATCTCAGCTGGGTTTCGAGAACTCGTAAAAGGGCAACTGAAATCCGTACATGAAAATCTGCATCACGATTGTGTATGTTTATGTGTGTCTGTTTGTCGTGCTGTTTGTGTTGTGTTATGCTGTGATGGTCCTTGCTTATGATTTTCAATCAATCCTGAAAATGATCCCTCACACCACTCCTTTCAGACTTCGCTGGCAGGCCGGCCTTTCAACTATAAAGGACAAAAATGGAAAAGAAAGAAAAAAAAGCCAATAAAGTGAAATATTCTATTTGGAAGCTATCTAATACTTCTCACACCCCCCCCCCCAACCACCGCCCCTAGAGTACAGCACTGCTAATCTGACCCACAGAGGATGTACACCAAAGTAATGGGAAATTTTCAAAATGTTACGATCAAAAATTTGTTTGTTTATTTTGAGTAACCCTTCGTTCCACAGCCTGAATGTAATTGTTAAAAAGTGACCATGTCAGAGTCACTTGGGTGTCCTAATGTTTCCGTTTCAACAAATATAGAATCCTTCTCACCCACTTTCTGTCATGAATGCAGTTATCGGAATCTAAAATCCACGCCTAGTTAACTGCTACCTCCCATTTCATGCATAAATATCTAGCAAAAATGAAAAAAAATGGAAAAAAAATGATATCCACCACCACCCCCTCCCCACCCTTTCAAAGCATCATTTTCCTTACAACCATGTATGTAATCTCCGACCACCCTCAAGCATCTCTTTGTTCAAAAAAAAAAAAATGAAATAGCAACAGTAGGCCCATTGTTCTTTCCCCTGTCTTTGTTCTCCAGCAAGCACCTGATTGGTTGTGATGCAGTCTTTCATGTCTGGAAATAGCATTTTTGGAAAATCCAGGGAAAAAATATTGCATTGCGGTATTATTTAATACTTTGAAAAAGCTTTTTTCTTTCACATTCTCACCAAAAAATTTCTGTTGGAAAAAGAAAACGAAGAAGAAAAACATGAAAGAAGCCTCCATTCCCTTTTTACGAAACTTGTCACCCAGCTTAGCGTTTCTGCAAATAATTTGGGCTTCTATTTTTTCAGCACTCGTGCCATTTTTTTGATGTAATAGAAAAAAATGACCAAAGAAAAAATTGTAGAAATTTCACACAAAATGTTGTATATATATCAACTTCATGTTAGCTATTTTAGTAAGCTTCTGTGCAAAAACTTGCAAATTTTCTGGTTAAAAGTAGTCTTCCTTTACCATATAGACTTACCTTAGAATTTATATATTTACATAACTTTATGATTTACATTTTTTTAAATTTTTTTATAATTTTTTTTTTGTAATTTTTTGTATCCTTTTTTTGTTTTTTTTGTTATAAAAATTAAAATGCATTTTATCCTCATAAATTGAATTTTTGCTTCACCTTAATGTTTTTCTCTTTATTCAGGGGCCACATGCTTGGACAGATGTTTTCGCCTTTTTAGTTGTTAGATCAAGAAAGAAAAAAAAAAGCCTACTTTTTAAATAATATTATCATTAGATAAATCCATGTCTAGATACCATTTACTACTGCAATTCACAAAGTTACTGAAAATTTTGCACACACTTACCATATTACTTCAAGTAACTTCAGTTCATAAACACTGATCTTTATACTAACAATTCAAATAGAAGTGACTCCTAGTATACACTGCGATGAGAAATAGGTTCCTTTGTGATTATGATCAGACGGTAGAATGTTTATCAATTTTCTCTTATAAATGTCTTATATGTTGAACAGTTATTGACTGCTGCCATAGACACCACGTAGAACTCAAAAAGCAATTAAATTCATCTTTTTTTATTTTTTATTACAGCTCAACATTTGTATATGACATTAGATTGTAAAAAAATGTGTCTTAAACTTGTCTTGGTGAAACATTGCCTAGAACCAAGTGTTAATATATTTACTGGATCACATAGTTCCACCACATATTTCACTCCTGTTGCAAATGACAAATATTTAGGAATCCAGGTGTTATTCTCAGCTTCCAGAATCTTGGCTGAGAAGCCAGCTAGAAATTGCTAGACTAATAAAAACATAAATAAATAAATAAAAAAAAAATTGTGAAAGATGAGTGAAAACTTAAAGAAACTTTCCATCGTAAATACATAACCACAAAAATGAGCCATTTTACGGCCACTCAAATTGTAGAAAATAAAAAAAAATTAGGTTGCATGCTAACTCTTCATACAGATAATGTGTCGGAAGCAAAAAAGGGTATATAATCAGTCTTGTTTTGTTACCATTAAAAATACAAATAAAAGGAAACATCAGAGATGAAAAGTGGGAATGAAAGCTTGCTTTCTGTTACAATTTGGCAATTTGGAACAAAAAGTCAAAAACAAATTCATGAAGTGTATAAATATCAGCCCAGTCACCTCTGTATATCTCGATAATCAACTCAACAATGTCCTACAGGCAATCTGTGGTTTCATGGATACAAAGTGGGGTGGGGGGGGGGGGGGAGGGGAGTTGGATATTCCAGAAAGCATTAACCATCGTAATTTATTCTCAAATGGAAAATATCAATATAGCTATCAAGAAACAAAAAAAATTAGGCTTCACAGATTAAATTAATTTGGAAAAGCATTCGTATAGCTAGGTGATTAAATCCTTGACTCGAAGTGAAATTTTTGCTGGCTAACATTTCCCTTTTGTAAGTAAAACTTCTGCGTCATCTTGGCATCTTCTGTTTTTCCCCCGCTAATCAAAGGAAGGACAGGCCTATCAGGTTCTTGCCATCGGTGGGAGTACCATCAGGTGGTCCGTTGTCGGCCGGAATCTTCAAATTTACATTGTTAGGCCTGTTTTCACTTGTGAGGACATAACATGTTCAACCAAATCTGCTAGATCAAACTCTGAATTCCCAGCCATGAAAAGTTTGATAGAAACCCCTTAAATCTCTGCAGGGTGATAGAATTTGCATTTTTAAAGACATTGTCTCCTTGGTGACCGACTTCTGAATGTGTTTTGGTTTAAATATGGGTTGCAGGGTGAGGGCGACATTAAAAATATGAAATTCATAATACGTCTCTCTGATAAGTTGGGTCTAAGTTTCACAAAAGAGATTAACAACAAAAAATAATAATTTCTTTGCATATCAGCAATTATTTACAATTTCTGGGGAAGGTTTTACTGTTCCGAATAAATAACCAATTTAAATATTATTTAGCTCGTCTGGTCTAGCAATTTGTAAGTATGAACTGATGGTCACACTGAAACCATACTTTCTATTCACAAACTCTTAATCAGAATGTAGGGAAGCTCTTGAGAAAATAGACATACAATTTGTTACAAGACAAACTTTGCTCAGAGTAGCACTAACACCTAACCAGGCAAATTTTATCAGGCAGTATTTTACTACATTACAATACATATGATTATAGGAAATGACATCCCAAAACTATATTGAAAATTATGCTATGTCACCAATGACATGTCACACTAATCGATGTCATTCATCTCTCTCTAACAACTATGCAGAGCCCCTTTTCTTTTGATATGAATATTCAATATTATGTTAATATAATTTATCAACTTATGCAAATATTCGCTGCATATTTAGATGCTCAGACAAAGTAATACAAAAGGATGTAATAAATAATTATGCATGTTTAAAAACAGGTCAGAAACAAATATGACTCACTTCTCTCTGAGGCAAAGACTACTAGGCAAAGAAGACATTGGTTGTAGGTCCAGTGGTGTAACCGAAAATGGATAAACAGAAGTGAAAGAAAAACCGTTTGAAGTTTTTTTCTGAATCACTTTGACCTATAGGATACTTGCCCATTCCATTTTATCCCCTACCCTTTATTCATTACCCCCCTCCCCCCCCCTCCTCCTTGTTTTAGGATTTTAAGATTTCATCCAGAAGCTAAGACTCACTTCCTTTAATTCCTTAGATGTGGAATTATTTAAAGGATGACTCATCCAGATGGCCGTCCTCCCCAGAATACAGCAGCTACGCACAGGTCTGTCTGAAAAGTTATAATTCTTTCATGTTTTTGTCAAAACTTGTGGCTTTAATATATAGCGCTTTCTTTGTTTTCTTCTTTTTCTTAATTTTTCATCCTTAAAATTCAGTTCGAACAGCTTCAGAAATGTGGTGGTACAGTATTTTCCACCATTGGGGCTTTTCACTGTAACAATACAAAATGAATATTAATAGCCACCAGTGTTTTTCCGATAATTTTTTGGAGCTTTTCACAGTAACAATTACAAATCAAATGTTAATATGCCAAAACTTTGATCTTTCCATTTTACACATTTCCCGATCACTGTGTTGTCGACAAACTCAAGTTTTAAAAGAAAAAAGAAATGAAAAAGTAAAACTAATAATAATAATAATAATAATAATTTTGAAAAAAATTATAATTATTAATTTTGACTTTGCAAGTTAACAATGGGAATGAGTAATATTAAGTTATTTTGACAATATTATTTGATCATACAAGCAAGCAATTCTAAAGAGGAAGACACAACACAACTAAACTTTAACAAGTGGGTGAAAATATTTATACAAAGAGAAAAAGTGATACTAGTTTAGGCTGCATTAAGGAGATCCTGTAGATTTGGTGGATGGTATCATTTAGGCTGGATTATTAAGAGATCATTTGAGGGAAGCTGAGGAGTAGCAATCATGTAAGCACAGAGGAAGGTTTCATTTGGGGGCTGGGTTAAAGGGACCATTGAATCTCTGGGTAAAGAAATAATTTAGACTGGGTTAAAGTGATCATTTTAGGGCCTGGTTTAATTGAGAATATGGATTTGACTCTCCTTTCAGTTTAGGTTTGTTGTCAATCTTGATTTTTAATTGCAATCTGATAGAAGGACACTTGGGGGGAAATAAATTTGATATCTCTACACACATTTTGACTAACATTTAGGAATAATGTACTACTTCAAACTTGATTAAGTATGCCACATTCATCAGATCCAGGAACTACCATTAAGCTATAAATAGAAATCCACCATGTGACTGGCTAACCATCACAGGGATGCCAGTGTGAAGTATCCTAATTATACCTGAAGAGGCGGACCACATTTTTGTGGTTTCCTGCATATAGAAGAACTGTGTTGTTAAAAGGTACACACATCATGGCACTGCTTGTAACAGGATGCAGTGCACACATGAAGTATTATCTAAGTACTTCCTTCGCACATACCTGAATGTCTCAAATTCGACCCTGATCGGGATACTACGATAGATTGGGTTCATTCGCTCGCACTCGAGACTGAACGACGACACTTCCTCCATATCTAACATCGTTATCCATTCTTCAACAACGAAAAAAACAAACATAAATGTTGGACAATTTAAACCGGCATACAATAGAAAATGAAATATCAAAATCGCTTTCCGGGATTAGCCCTTTTTTCAGTGTCTTGCTCTTCGGGGTCAAGGCATGTCAGCGGCTACGAAAGAATTCACAACAGTCATTTTAATATCGTCTGCTGCCCTCATTTCTGCTCTGGTAGCTTGGTCATAGTTCAAGTTCAATTTGGGGTAGGCAGGAGGGGGGCAGGTGGGCAGGGGAAGGGACACGCAGCCCTCCCCTGCTCTGCCGTCATCAGGTCATCGAATGAAAACTGTTTTTTCACATGCATTAATCAGATCATACCTAACATTTTGTTTAAATGGCTATGCTGCCTTTTATAAAAAACACTTTCCAATATCCATTTGTTATTTTGATCACTAATGCAATTTAAAATTGGAAAAACTCTTCTGTTGGGTACATTTATCTTTGTCAAAATTTGAAGGAAAAAAACTTGTTATTATAATTTTCTTTTTAAATTAAATTTGCAAATGTGATAGCTTTGCTTTAAACATGTAATGCATGGTTTCATATCATATTTTGCTATGTTAACCCCCCACTCTCACCACCCCCCTCCCCCTACTTGCACACTTTCTGTTCAGCCTTATGTTCCTCGCATTGCCATCTGCATAGACAAAGATAATCTGTTAAATTGTTTTTAACCAGTAGGATAATAAAAATATATGTCAGTTTTACAAATAATACATATTCTAATTTCTGTAAACATTACCTCCCTTGACTCCACTCCATTCCCCCAACTTGAAAATCTTACTGATACAAGAAAATGTTGAGACATTGAGCAAAGCTAACAATATTTATAATGTTTAACACTTCCATGAAAAAGAATATATTTTCATATTATTATCTCTTGTTTTTGCGATTTTACATAATCAGTCGTTTTAGAGAAACATCTATCTTCCCTTTTTTTTTTTTTTAACGTGTATGTGTTTAATTTCAAATCTTTCACTTGTTTTTCCCTCCTCCCCAGAATCATCAGAGTCTAGCTTGCTACCCGAGGCCACCAAAGCTACAGGCTGGTATGGTGACCCAGCCACAGCTGGCACAGTCTACTATGTTCCCATCCAACTTAGTTTACAACCCGTTGCCTCAGATGACGGTGATGGCGCAACCGCAGTTTTTACCAAGTCCTCGTAAGTGTCACCCCAGTAAAATTGGTACCAATGTTAATGACCTTTGACCTTGAAAAGTAGTAAAAAATATCATTTTGTGGATTCCTTCCTGGGGGAAGTAGGGGATACATACCTATGCTGAGAATGTGCAGGATCAGTACTTACAAAGGAGAGAGGGAGAGGGTTAGATGTTTTCGTTTGCCGTTACCCAGAAGGACACAGAATGGGGAAGGCTGTCCTGTGATTAAGTAAAATACATCTTTGTAGTTTGGGGCAGGCAGCATGGTACGGATATATCCTCATGCCGCACGGTACGGTTATATCCTCATGCCGCACGGTACGGTTATATCCTCATGCCGCACGGTATGGTTATATCCTCATGACGCACGGTACGGTTATATCCCCATGCGGTACGGTTATATCTCCATGCCGCATGGCATGGTTATATCCTCATTGGTTAAACCCAGAACTTGTCGTCTTTTAAACCACTCTTTACACCTACCCCACTCTGTGAAGTAACCTTCACGTCAAAAGCATCAAAGTATCGCATCGTAGTTCTCTGCGAAACCCTCCCGGTTGCCATCGCAACGATTAGTCAGACACGAAAGAAATTGTTTATAGACGCAAAAGGTTATCTCTCTTCTGCTCTGTATACTGAACAATATTGGGGGGGGATGTCTTTAATTTGATGTTAAGAAACTTTCAAAAAATACTGTTTTTCTTGATTGCTTTTTCTCTCCCTTTTCTTAGTTCCTATGATGCCTACATTTCCTCTAATGGCCCCACACTTTATACATAACCAGGTAAGTATCGTACTGTATTCCAAATGAGACAACATCCTACAACATAGCAGTTTGTTTTCTCACGGAAATTGCTGTTTGTGAAAGACCTTGCCCGAGTAAACAAACTGTTGCATACACACCCTCCCTTACATATTTCTATGATAAAAGTAAACCAGATCGTTCAAAGGTGTAGTATGTTCTTAAGTAAACATTGTGTTTGTTTCACTTGCAACATTTGAATAAAGGTGTGAAAACCTTGGAAACAGCAGTTAATCACTTTCTGTCACACTAAGTTTTGAAAGGGACAATGTTAATGGTGCAATAATTTGCTAGATATATTAAAATGGCCACAATTGTGCTCAGGTTGGTAGTTGTGAAGTTTTTCCATCCGCAAAAAAGGGTTATGTTCTAGAAAAGTTCAGAAGCAATCAAAGTCTCTGTGAACAATGCTATTATTGGGACTATATAGTGACCCCAGAATTGTAGTGATGTCAACACAGGATTTAGATGGGGGGTGGGGATGGGGAGACAGGGGTGGGAAGGGGGAGACGGGGTGGGAAGGGGGGGAGACAGGAGTAAGACCACTTTTCACAAGCATTGAAATTGCTGGTAATTAAATTGGAAATTCCATATATTTTTCTTCCATTTTATCGTAGAATACTTCAGAAACTCTACCGGTCTGTAGGGATTTCAAGTCTGGCAACTGTAAACGACCAAACTGCAAGTACGCACACGTCGTTGAAGGTAAGCAACGTGGACCTGGTTCATATATGAGATTTCAATAATAATAATAAGAAGATATTCTTTTGTTTTGGTCTTTTGAGGACTCTTGCCATTACCCTCTCTCCACATATTTCTATGCGTAAGAGTAAGTTTTTAAAAAGTGTACAGCGAAGAGCCAGGCCACAGATTGTTGCGTGGGAGGACGACACCCGAGAGCTTTCTCACAGTTTGAGTCACGAAGAAGCAGGGTTTTCTTTTTATTCTTGTTTATTTATTTTTATTTTTTTAAATATTGTTAAATGCACTAGCGTAAGTCTAACGCAGTTGTTGCTCAGGTATGTGATTTCCATCCCTACGGCCGAAACAGACACAATGCCTGTCGGACAGTTCTATCGCTCTGGGTGGTAAGTATGAGCCGTGTGATGGGAGCGAACGAGATCCTGACATTTTAGAAAAAAAGTTACCTTTGAAATATCATCGAACGGTCCATTTTTCGTTAAGAAGTTGTATAAGACAAGCCACACATCATGGCTGTATTAAGTAAGCAGTCACATGTGGTGAATTAAGAGGATTTAATATAGACAGAGTTTAGATTAATTTTCAAACAAATTTAGGCCACTCTATGTAGGTTCACGATAGCGTCCCAGAGTTCTGCTACAGGTACTCAGTACCGGGAGAATGGTGATCCACAGAAAATCAGTCCAAATTTGAATTATCTGTTGATATGAACCGGAGTGGAATAGTGGCTGATCCATCTCGAAGTACCTTAGGTGATCATCTTAGCTAACGATCACTTTAAGTTTAAACTAGGGGAGGGATAAAACTGTTTTAGGATTTATCTTGAAAGGGAAACTCGATGAGTTACTCCATTCACTGCCTCGAGCAATTTAGCGTTGTACCTCCAAAAATAAAGCAACATGAAGTAACCCCAACGAACAGAGAGATATTAAAAAGATGTTCTTTTTCCCTAAAAGATGGCCTAGTTGTAGGAATCGTGTAAAATTTAACATAAATTTTTCCTCTTTTTTTTCATATTTCATTTTTTTGGGTCATTAGTGGTGTTCTTCCAATAGGAGCATAGGCATAAGGCACGCAAATACGGTACACATGATGTGCGGATGATGGTGGTCGCTGGACTATGTAAATATATATCTTTTCAAACACTCTATCTTCACCAAACCATTCACTAATCAATTCATCACTTCCAGATTATGTGGAAATAACCGACGGAAAAGTCACAGTGTGTCGCTATGCCGTTCAAAACCGTTGCACGAGGCCGCGTTGTAAGTTCTACCATCCGCCCACGACACCCGTAGCTATGGTGAATTCCATCCCCTCTATGCCAACGCCCGGGGTCACCAATGCTTGACAGAAGAGGGACGATAAGGAAAAAAAAAAAAAGAGGTCTCCCTCGCCAAAACGATGGCATGAACGAGACCTGTTATTTTCAACCCGTTGCATTCCATAGAGGTGTCATCCTCTCTCTGGTTATTTTGCTATTTTTTTTTTTTTTGGTCACAGAGAGAAGAGGATGTTCACTGGTTGTACTGCCGTATGTCAAGAAGCAGTCGTGTGTACTGTTTTGATCTTTGATTGTTTTTTTTTTCGTTTTTTTTTTTTTTTCTCCATTTTATGATTAATTTTTTTTCTATGTAGGAAACTGCTGTGAAGTTATAAAATGATACAGATGTTTGTACATTACTATGTGGTGCTATACACAAATGGCATACATATATTTTTTTTTTGTACTCGAGACCACAAGAGCTCCTCCCTCTGTCATTCCCTCGTTTTCGTACGGATGTGGTTCGTCATTTTGCACCATGTTTTCTTCTCGTTTTTTCGTGGAGGTTTTTACCATAATCTTTTGGAGGGTGCCTAAACCTTTTGGTGCAACTTTTGACGAGACCTAGTCATAGTGAGGTCGTTGGGTCTTTTTAGTGTTTACACAACGTGTCAGACGTGTGGTTCGGTACCAGTACCTTAACAAACAACAAAAAGAATATAAACGTTACAAAAAAAAGGGGGTAGGGGAAAAAAACACATTGATGAACAAAAAGAAAAAAAACACACAGAAAATGTGGGTAAAAAAAAAACAATAATATGTCTTAAGAGTACCTATGAGTTCTTCCAATTCACCATTGTTTTCCAAGTGCAATTTCATGTCGAGTGTGGTGTGAAGAAAGGGCCATTGAGTAACAACAAGTTGAGTGTCTTCGGTTTTTCGTTAAGACTTAATTGGTGGTGGGAGGGGGGGGGGGAGTTGGTTGGAGGCATCCTACCGTTTGGTACTATGTTCACTTCGAAAGGAAGTTTCCCGTGGAGTGACTTCCAACTGGGACAGTATAATGTTTCTCCTTTACCCAAGTTGAAGCTTACGTTAGAGAACAGTCATCTCGTGAATTGACTCTTGAATCTTGAGACAGATAGTCAAAGTCGGCACGACTTATCCCTGAGGCTCATTCTCCTCGGTGGGGGCATTCGCAAGTGGGATGATGGAATCCAATAGTGCCAGTGGGAGGAGTTATTTTTAACAAAGTGCCAGTAATTGTGTGTGAAAGCAGCCAAGGCAAATAATGGAGTACTTTACCCTAACCTGATGGGTGTACTCACTGACAAAACAAGGGGTTTCCCCTTAATGTACCCTTACTGTTACAAGAGGGTACCCTCTCAAAACATGGGGGGTGGAGAGGGATGGGTGAGAAGCACTGGATGCACCATCATAAACTCAAAACTTGATCAACCATTTCTGGTGAATAATACTCTCTAACATGGAAGATGTGGCTGGTCATAAAAAAAAATGACAATGTCCTTTGTAGGAGGACAAATTTCTTCATCTCCTCTAGTAGTACCTGGCAATAAAACCAGGAACACGAAGGCATTGGAAATACTCATGTGTGAAGGAAGCAAGGAAGGGGGGGGGAGGGGGTTAGTTAATCTAACAAGGATGAATATTTCCTCAACTTTCATGGTGGCTGCAGTGTTGATGATGAAGAAGTGGGCTTTATGAATGAGTGGCGGCTAAGCCGCCTCCATTGAGTGGATATGTGTGTGACTAAAAAAAAACAAAAAAACCATCAGCAGCTGACGCAGCCGGAAAAGCCCTGCTGCGGGGTATGCGCCCTTATTAAGAGGATACCATCCTGAAAGGATACGACGGAAGCCTCCATCGATACGTGGAGGGTGGGGTGGGGGGGGCTGGGGGAAGGAACAAATGTGTATACTACATACTATAATTATTTTATCTTTGGATTTTTGTAGCATTTTTACTTCTGGGGTTAAACAGGGTTTAACAGATAGCTGTTTGTTCTTGTGAGTCTTTGTGTAGTTATCGATGGATGCAAAGAATGAGGACAGTTTCCAGTATCTTTTTTTTTTTTGAAGTACCAAATATTTTGGTATGCCTTATGTGGTTGGTAGAGCGAAACCACATCGTTTTGTTGGGATATGTGTACATGGCAGCTCGAATAAGAAGGAAAAAAAGACACCTTTTTTTAAAAAAAATTTTTTTTTTTTTTTTTTTCCTATTGTGGTAGAAATGAGCCAGCAACTTAAATGTGTGCTCAAGAAACGTCTTAAGTGATTAACCAAAGACTTAAAACCAAGTACAAGTAAGGTAGAAATCATTTTCAAAGATATTTTCTTTATAATGTCATTAGTATATTTTTTTTTCCTTCTTCTTCTTCTTCTTCTCCGTGTTTACTCGTGTTTTCTTTTTCTCATTCTCTCGTGTCTATGGTGAATATTATCAACAATTCACCCTAAATTTGTCTTCTTTTTCTTCTTTTTCTTCTTCTTTTGAGTCTTTATTTCTCTTTCGCCATCTATTTATTTCTTTGTTTCTGACTAGGGATTATTTTGATTTCCGAATTTGTATATGTTAGAATTTTAACCCAATTTAGTGCAAAATTTGTCAGTCATTTTCAACAGACTGGATCAATCTTTGTATTCCATCCTTCCAAGTTTGCCTTTTTTTTTCTTCTTTTTTTCTTTTTTTCTTCATCACTTTTTTTTTAATTACTATTATTATTATCATCACGATCACTAATATTATTTTTGGTCTTGTAGTAGTCGTTTCCTCTTGTGGAAATTACCGAGACGAGTTGCGTCATGTTATGCCTCTAGTTGTTTGACGTTGGCGATATATTTTTTTTTCTTATTTGTTTTCTCTCTCTGACTCACTTTCTCTGTTACCTTTTTGGTCTTTTTTTCTGTCTTTTTGACTAAAATAGGCAGAATATGAGCCTCTGACCAGTGTACTAATTTCTGAAATATTAGTTGTAGCAGCTGTAACTCCCGATTGGAGTCTCTTAGCTTTTAGAGTAATAATAATATTATTAAGGGAAATTTTAGTATAAAATATCGTGTGCATTTTTTTTTCTCTTTTTTTTTAACTTAGTTGCAGCTGATAGGGATTATAGGCAGTGGTGGTTGTAAATTTTGTTTTTAATAATTCTGAAGGCCAAATATGGTGCTAACTGAAATATCAAACATGAAATATGGTTCTTAGCAAAGTAGGCGATGGTTGTGATAAAATTAAGAGTTTGAGCAATGGAAACCTCAGAACGTAAACTACTACTAGGTCATATAGTGGATAATGGGGCAAAGGTACAAATGTAATATGTCACATAGTGGGTAATAGAAATTGGCAGAAAGCTACGATTGATAGAATGAGGGGCGGGGGGTGCTATAGTGGGGGGGGGTGGAGGAGGCAGGCAAGCAGGAGAGGGGGCACTTTAAAAATTGTAAATCAAATCAGTCGGAGAATAAATTAAGTGTTTTAGTAAGGAATATAAACTATCAAAATTAAACATGCCACTTTAAAGTTGATGGTGCAAAAAAGGTATTGTCCCCCTGGTATATCCCAAATTGTCAAAATTTTAATTTTGAAGAAGCACTGTTTTAAAGGTACTTTCTTTTTACGAATCTGATGTCGTTATTAGTTCTAGAGGAAGAAGATGTTATGCTCTTTAATTTTTATCAGAAGAGAAGAAGCAGAGATAATCTGACAGTTATTTTTAATTCCACACCTATTTTTTTATTTTTTTTTGGTTTTTAATTTTTTTTTTGGTCTTAGTTAGCTGTGGATATTATTCAAGAGTTTCATCAGTACTTTAAGTATTTCTGATATTTTTAAACTAACCAAACAGAACTGTGGTTCTGTTTTCTTTTCTATTAATACCTTTTATTAAATTGTAAGTTATCCCAACAAAGCTATGTGGTGGCCGAGGTTACTTGTCACTTATCATACCAAAGGATCGATTTATTATCATCATCATCATTATTATCATCATTATTATCGTTATTGTTGTTACTACTACTGTTATTAATATCATTATCAACGATTACTGTATTTGGAAAAAAGGAAAAAAAAAAAAAAACCATGATAACCGTAACAAGACACAATGTTTGCAGCTGAATGTCCCAAGAAAAAAAACAGCTTCATATTAAGTAAAACATCGCAGATATATCTATCACCATACGTAAGCACAGCAAGAGAGAAAACCAGTGTTGCTCGATAGAAGGAAAATGCAGCGAAATATGCTTGAAAAATAAAATAAATAGTAATATTGATGTATTTTTTATTAAAGTTGCATACAGCGGTATAACCGGGTCTCTTTACTTTTAAGAACACCATTCATTTGAACCAAGAAAATAAGTATTGAAAGTTTGGCTTCATTTTGTGGAAGATTCAACAGGAGTTCAGTGAGCGAGTTTCATTTCTGCGGACTTTGTTCATAATTAAAATGGTACGTTCCTCTCCCTTGGTATAGACCTCTCAAGGAATTTATCCTGATTTGAGTTGTCTTAGCCCATCATCTCACCCCCACCCCCAACCTTCCTAATTCCACATCTAGAAAGTAGATAATGGTAGCTGCCTAGTTGATATTGCTGATTTTTCCTCCCTTTTAGAGAGAAAAAATAGTTGGTCTATCCAACAAACACCTTTCAAAACCCACTTGCTATATACACTTCCTTCCCATTTTTTTTTCATTTTTTAAAATTTTTTTAAAAATAAAACTTTTTGCATGTTGAAATAAAAAGAGAAAAATCTCTCATTCTTTATCAGGTTACTCTTTTCTGCAGCAATGGTCATGAAAGTGCATGTTATTTGCTAAAATTAATCATTATTTTCTCAAACAGGGCATGTAGGCGCTCCTTTCCTTTTTTTTTGTCTTCGACTATACACCATGGCATCATTTCTATGTGATTTTATCTAGCAAATTAATCTGCTAGAAATACATAGCAGCAAATCTGCTAGGTGGAAGCATCAGTTATTTAGTACCTTGCAATGCTGTCTTTGTGTCTTGGGGGCCAAATCAGTGATCTTCCATTTTGTAAGGGCAGGTATCAAAGAGTTATTAAAAAATTACATGGGTAAAGTCAAGATATGAAACGTCAAGACTCATTTTGATCTCAGAAATTAGCCAAAATTCTAAACCTGCACAAGACAAGAAATGCCTGTGTGAGAATTTCGATCTTGGTATTAAACACTCGTGTTATTCCTGTCAACTTGAAAAACTTAAAAGAACTCTGATGTTCTTTCTTGATGATGAGAATCAAATAGCAATTGATTTTAATTTTAATGGGAATTGAGTTTATCTATGACGGTAACATAATCGATGAAGAAATGTTGCTTTTAAAACTGTTCATGGATAAATGAATTGAAGATCGCTGATTTCACCGGGTTAGACAAGTCAGTGCTATCCACAGTGTGCATGTGTAGACATATATATATGTATATATATATGTATACATTTAAAAGGTGTGCTTGATCAGGAACAGGTGGCAGCGCCTTCATCATCATCATCATCATCCAACGAAGCATTCTTTAACTATCTTGCCGCCCGCCCCTGTCTTGATGAAGACCACCCACCCACACACACATGCACACACACACTACATATTGCAGCTAGCTAGCTAGACATGCAGCTATCAGTTAGCATGTTGCTGAGCCAGCCGCTAGCAGCCATATCAAGAGCATGTTGTAACATTTGTATATTCACGCAGTATTGTCATGACTTTTGAGATTTCGCAATTCTGACAGTCGTTGATTTTCTCGTATGCAAAATGTTTAGTACGTATTTTTTTTTTCCGCCCCCTGTTGAAATGCATTTTCTCCCCCCCCCCCCCCTTACTCTCTTTCTCTCTCATAAAGCTTGCTTGGCAGCACCGTGGATTTGAAAAGGTCGTCAGTATTGCACCCAATTATGTTAGAAATCCAGAGGGGGGCGCGGGAATGGTTTAATCATAAATATTGGACCCGAAGAATATGTCCTTTACCCTCCATGAGAGCACATTGTGTAATAAATTTCAGCTTTATAGTTTGTTATAATTTGGGACAATACTGAAGACCTTAAAAGCAAGCTTTTGTTTTTTTCCCAGCTATTTAACATATTTCCCTTTTTTTGTCAAGATATCCCACTTGGTGATTCACCCACTACTCACCTAACAATAACTGTGCATTTTTCCCTCTTCAGTTTTGTTTTCTTTTTTATTGAAGTTCAAATAAAAACCATATCAAATGTGTCACCTGCTTATGGACAATATGCACAAGGAAACGTGGGATACTTGCTGTAGTGGTATTATGCACCCAACTGCCCCCTCCATCTCCCTCCCCCCCCCCCTTACCCTTTACCATATTGCAGAATATAATAGCAAGTGGCATATTATAACGATAAATGTACCATTCATCTACTGAGCACTGGGGACATTTTACACCCCCAAAAAGAGTTCATCTTTTCTTCCCCAATCCCCCCATTTGCTCTTCCCTTACTCTACC
>JAIPMN010002833.1:0-19837 GCA_020650975.1 Apostichopus californicus | reverse complement strand
ATATCAGTTCATTTTTTTTGTATTAGCTTGACTATAGTAAGGTTAACACTGATGGTCGGTTTATTAATCTGGTAAACTTTTTGTTAGATTAATTTAATCATTATGAACTTTAAGAGACCGCTAATACAAACGAAACAAGAACCGCGTCTAAGTATACTATTGTTCTCAACTGATTGAGCTATGCAGCACTTAGGTCTCTTTGGTACTGACCATAAATACATGTTTCTTGCTGACAGTGGCAATCAAACGCCTCAGTAGCTTGCGTTTATTAATATAACAAATACCACAATACTGTAAACTTACATAACGATGGATAGATAAGAACGGTGCAGACACACTGTGGATGTTATTGATATTTTGCTAGTAATTAATAGCTACAAACAAATAGAGCGTGATTAAAAATCATATCTATGAAATGTGGATAACAGTGACACGTCGATACTATTTTTAATATAAAGCCTAGTAAATGTTCTCCATATAACATGTAAATGAGAAATAACGTGTATAAACATTCATAGTATACATGACATTCAGCGTGACTAGACTAACACATTACATCATTGGGAGGTGTCTAGTAAGTGATTAAAATTACAGCCAGAAAAAAAACAGGTTAATTTAGATTGATTCCATCCAATACGACTACGGAGCAAAAACTGTTATCAGCATTGTTCGTATCGGTTGGGAGTTCATTTAAACTAATTTACTATTTAGGGTTAAGGTATATATTCAGTGAAGTTTAAATACAATATTGCAATTTCAAACAGTGCTTACCTTGGTAAGTATAAAATCCTTGTTATTTTTTTATATGCTTTTAAAACCCATATCCTTTCGGTTCCATCAATATTTAAATTATGATAAAAACTTGCTGTTTTTATTTCGATTTCTTTCATATGCCGGACGAACCAAAATTCAGTTTAGTATAATAACTGTACATTTATTCGCAGTCATGTGCAATAAAAGGTAACTCCATACACATCATGTATAGCAATTATTATTTTTGCACCATTTATCACAAGAGAAAACAAACTGCCAAAAATATTTACCATTAAACATTCGAAGTCTAAATATTCTGGAAACCATTTTATATCCTGAGTAATACAGTTATTGCCTTGACTCAGGAACTTTACGTAGGATTTGCAGTCAAAGTAATTCACCCTTATTTGTATTTTTCATGCGAAATTACAGACCTAAGATGGCTGCCAATGTTAATCCCGTGGACATCAAACCGGATGTGAAGAAGACAGTGAACGGTAAGTTTGAAAGATGAACAATGTTCATTTATTGTGTATGTTGTCCTATTTGTGTTAGGCTGTTCTATATGCAATACACGGTACACTGTTGTGTTTGCCATTATATTGGAGAAGCAATTTTTACTTTCCTTTTATAAAATACACGTAATATTCTTGAATGTTATGCGGATATGATGAAATACATATTGCAAACATACAGTTATGTGTGAATCAAACTTTTGAAAGTGAAAGGGAATACCAGGTCATTACATTTTGATCGATAAAGTTTTAAGTCTTCATGTTCATATCACTAACGTATCCGCTGTTAAAACGTTTCTTCATATCTGAAGGAGTGCTCTATTTGCAAGTTAGATGTCTTTTATTTTCTGTTGTTATTTTCAACAGATTTTGATAGTTTTAAAGTTGCACTTGCTAAAGTTCTGACTAATAAAAATGTTATTGAACTGGCTACGGTCTTTAACTATCCGCCTGCCATCAAAGAGGAGCTGGGCACACCAGCCAGTGCAGGCCGTCTCATGATTCTTTATATGGAAGAGAGAGGACAAATAGAGCCAACAAGTATCCTGACACTTCTGTGTGCGCTGAAGAAAATGGATCTTTTTGGGATTGAAAAACGTGTAAGAAAGCTGTACGAGGAACACACAGGGATACTATGTTTCAGTGATGATCAGTCTAAGGCTCAAATAGAAGGTACTGTAGCTTAAAAATATCATTATGTTCGTGTGGCACTGGCAGAATTCTTGAGAATGCATCTTACTTCTGTTAGTTTACTGTGATTGTTTATTTTCGAGTTTGAATATCATGACCAGTAGCAATCGTAAGCCTACGCACAGTGCCCGGCTATCCACGATTCCCCATGTAATGACAGCTGACTCGAGTTTCGATAGTCTACAGTGTGCGGCGGGCGTTAGTTAAATTACACACGGAACTATGAATTTTAGAACATGTTTATCCTAGATTTTTGAAGATATGCTCATTTCTAGTACACTATACGTTACTCTGTACAGGTAAAGAAACATATTCATAAACGCTTTAAAAGATAAATACAATAAGTGGTTCAATGAAACTAAGCCAATTCCATACATACGCAAAAAAAGACATTTTGCGTTAATATATATGTGGAGAATTTAACATATGTATGGATGTGGTAGTTAAAATCCATCATATGTTCTAGAGGATCACAGACCTACACCATTTTTAGACTATAGAGAATTGACACGGACTTAGTTACAAACTCTGCTTTTCTATGCAGATTTAAATAAAAGAGTTTTCTGTATTCACACATGTTAAGCCTTTTTCATTGGGAATGCGAATGCGTTATGTATGGAGATGCTCTTCATGAATTTTAGCGGGAAATTCTTTGATGAAGTTTAAAGAGGAAATTAAAATGACTATTCGTAGATATTTACATGGTAATATTATATCGAGTGGATAAGCCTAAGCAAGGCTAATTTACATATGTCTTCTTCACGTAATGACAGTGAAAAAAACACGTTCACAATAACTTGAGCGCATGCACTACGTGGAAGTATTGCCACACGGTGTTCTTCAACTAATAAAAGTGACTTTTGACAGTTCCACAATTTACATTTCTGTCAAAATCCAAACGCTATTGGTAGAGATTAGTTACTCTTTGTCTGATATTTAGCTGGAAATTAACTCAAATCAGGCATAAATGATTATATTGTGATAGTTGACGGCATCTACTTTCACTTCGTCTCCGCTATCATGAGAAATTGAATTTTGGTGAGAGCAACATAGTTAAAGAAAAGCTGAGTTAAGTATTTATGGCTATCAGTGTTTGAAGAATATGTAGCTTTCATAATAAAAATCGGTAACCCATTACATGATTTGACGTAACGTCACTAATACAAAAGAACTACCAAGTACGCTAGACATACTTGGTGACTGATATTTAACATTATATAAGCTCAAATGCACACTTATACTTCACCCGCGTTTCCCTTGAACCCAACTGATGTTAAGTTTGTTTCAAAAGTGTGTTCAAAATGTGTTAATGTATCCTTTAAAGTGTTCAAATCTCTTTGTGTTCTTTTCTATTTCTCAGAAAAGAAAAACAAATTCACCAAGTATTCGAGAATAGCCTATCAAAAGCAATACGGTACAGCAAAGCCGTTTCCGTCCATGAACGAGGGTAGTGTTGATGATATTTTTGTTGAGGGAGGTATTTACTACGTGGCTCAGAAGGGTGATTCCAAGCAAAATCCTGATGTGCTAGAATCGTTAGAATCTTACAACGAAATTCTGAGTAGCCCCAAAACTAAATCAAAAAGAAAGATTATTGAGGGGGAACCTGGGTATGGGAAATCAACAATTGGATTACAGTATCTCCATGACTGGTGTACTAAGAACCCCACATCTCCTCTCAAAGATGTAAAAATACTTATATATCTTCAGTTGAGGCAACTGGCAGGTGTGAAGTCTATATACACTGCCATAAAGAATTTCATAGTGCCAAAAGATGAAAACATGGATGAAGCTTGCATTCAGGAAATCCTCAGAGTATACAAAGAGTCTGTTGTCATGATATTTGACAGTTATGACGAGTATCCTGACAAGAATGAAACCGAAACAGATATCTCCTCTATCATTGAGATGAAAATGTTTCAAGATAGTATTGTCATGATACTTACCAGGACATTGAACCTCCCGCCTAATTTACACCCCGAGACAAAAAGTATCAGATTAACAGGGTTTGGGGTTGCTGAACGTCGAAACTATGTCCTGAAGGTGGTGGATCGTAATAATGTCCAGTTGGCAGATTGGATCGAAGAGCAGCTTCAGAGAAACCCCGTGTTAAAAGATCTCTGTCAGGTCCCTCTCTTGTTCACTATGGTTGCTCACACAGTACACAAGAGTCAAAATATTGAGGTTTTTAACTCATTGACGAGGTTTTTCAAGTATCTGATCGCATGCTTCCATAACCATATGAAAAGCAAGAAAGGTGCTACTAATGAGGTGCCTGCTTTTGAAACGAAACTAGCTAAACTGTACCGTATTGCTTTCGAAAGCCTCACGCAGAGGAAACAACAGATGTCATGGAAGACGACATATTTAGTTTCAGAACTTGGACAAGAGTTCTATGATTACTATATTGATCTCGGGATGTTGGCACAGGAAGAGGTCTTTGACATTTCCCAGTGTATATATCTGATAGAAGCACGAATGTCGCACAAAATCATCTGTGAGTTTTATGCTTCTCATCATCTGGCTTGGATTCTTAGTGAAGGTAAGTCTTCAGTACCGATAATATTCTGATGTGGAAGATAATGAGTTAACTTAAGAGATAGAAGTATCGTTTGTATGATATGTATTTTTATGTACATAGGTAAAACACCTTATGCAACTCGTATCCCCACCCCATATTGTCTGCTGTGGGGTATGTAAATGAACATTCATACAACACGCGTCACAATTAAAACAAAAAAGTAATACTTTGAAGCTGACCAAGTTCAACATTAGACACATCTGGGTTGGATATTTTTACTTATATGTTTGTTTTATTTGAAGACAAGAGAGCCTTAACGTACAGATACCTTCAGGAAGAACAAGGCAATGTCTGAAAAAAGCTCACTACACTGAATTTACCAAGAAATGTACACATCTGGGTATTCTAGGATGGACTGAGTTCCCTAGTGCTTTAAATGTGAAACCATTGTAAATACTTTTACTTTTGTTTTCATTACAAATCACGAGCTAGGACAAAATGATTCAGCATCCCCCCCCTCCCGCCAAAAATACAAATAAGAAATGTGAACCAGTGACAGGATAAGAACAAATATGCCTTACTTTATGTTGTACTTGTCAGTTAAATAATCTTATCCCCACATATTGTCAAAATGCTTTTCTTGTGGCTAAAGTTGCTTAGCAAACTTTCCGAGGTGAAGATCAAAACTATGCAAGTAAATATCAAACCCAGATCCTCATCACCTTTCGTATCACAAAGATAATTATTATAGTTGATAGAAGTCTTAACATGCATCTGGTGACAGTACAGTTACTGCAATACCCACGGCAACTCTGCTGAAAAGATTTATGTTTTTCTTTATTATGTTTCAAACCGTTATCAAAAGAGCCATGTAGTATGAGCCCGAAAAATCATGTTTTGACCTAAGTATGAGTAGCAGCAGTGATATTAATGATTGCATGTTCCTTGTAGAACTCAACTATATATTAAGTCAACATAATCAAAAACGTATTGAAGTGAAGATTTTAAAGTTTGATAACATCTCATCTCGCAGAGATTTGACCTGGTCAATTATCACCATAACAATACACAAAATTTGAAAACGTAAACATATGCTGTGACTATCTTTATCCTAGGCAACTTTAGTTTGCAATTATGGAGACAAGAACAGAAGCTTATCAATAACATTTGAAGGGATATGCAATTTGAATATCATTGTAAGAGTGAAACATGTGACACAGTTAAAACCTAATGTCAGACCAACCAAAATACTATTTTCACGGCTTCAGAAATTAAATCATCTTAACATATTTCCTCTGAAATTCTCTCTTATCCCTGAAATTGTTATTCAAAGCATGTAAACAATTTTGAGGGTCATATGCTGGGAAGTATTTGTCAAAACTGTTACCAATTCTAGCAGAGTAGAAATATAGAACAGCAACAGTGATGATCTTTAAATATGTTTGCTAACCTACCTGAGGCCAATAGTAATAGTACATATGTACATTTATTTGCATAACAAAATTTGCACATTAATCTGTTACTTAAAAGGAACTTAAGGTTTTACTCCATATTAATAACGAAAGACTAACTCTAAACAATTCTAAAGATCTAAAAACATAAAATAAATATGTTAATAGCCCGAAACCCTGAATTAGGATGTCCCTTTTGTACATTGTAATAACATGTTCAGGCCATACCACTCCAAATTTGAATCTTACTTTCAAGCAACAATTGAAATGCCGTTTGTCTCAAGAAGTTAACTTTGTATGCCCCTTTTTTAATGACGTTTGCAAGTTTGTTGGACTGTGGAATCAATGATATGACAGTGTTACATTGTATTCAATTACTTCACTGGCCTTGTGAAATAGACATGAAAAGACCATTGAGAAACACTCACTAGAACATAGCGATGTATATCAGTAATACAACTCAGGCATTTCCTTATTGATGGGCAATGTTATCATGGTCTGTTACAACACTTGAACTTCTTAAAGCAAAATAATACAAGTAGGTCTGTTAAAGGATGTTACAAATTTGACTGTTTGAGAGAAATACACTGTTTCCTGCATCCAATTTAATATTTTCTCTGTAATATCTACCAAATGACCTCTGACTATTTTTCTGTGTTGTTCATTGTGCCACATCACAAGCAGAATTGTTAAGACTAAGCAATGTGAGCAAACATCTAGCAAGGATGCATAATTGACTCATTCTTCCTTTTGGCTGCTGATAACTTCATATATACTTGGACCTTAATTGACCCTACTTTCGGTAAGGATGAATGAATTCCTCACAGGGTAACGATGGGTAATGGGATCACTGTAGTAAACCAGTCAGACTTACCTACATTTGTTGAGTAATAATGTTGATATTGCCTACTACATTGCAGATGGCTTCTCTGTGTTATGTCATCTTGGGTATAATATTCATTGTCACACTGGCATGTCAGTACTTACAATGCAGTAACAAAACATGTAATGAAGGCAGGTTTAAGGTCACTATTCACTGTCACACTGGCCTGTAAGTACTGATAATTCAGCAAAAAGGGATATTATGAAGGCTTGTTTAGGGTCACTATTCACCGTCACACAGGCCTGAACTTACATGAATGGAGTATATAATGAAGGCATATTGCAGGGAATATTACCCACTGTCACATTGGTATGTGCTTAGACCTAAATTGACAAATAAAGCATGCAATGAAGGCAGGTTTCAGGCTAATATTAATATCACTGGGCCTGTGATTCGACCTAAAATGCATCAATGAAGCATGTAATGAAGGTATGTGTAGGTTTGTCACTAATTATGAGTATGTTGGCCTCACAAAATATAACATTAATTGTTAACATGGTTTTCTGAGTTTCTGTCAGGCAAAGTGTACCCTTCTCTGAACCTCAGATGGATCATTAATAATATATGCCATTCTGTCTGCTTCTAAGCACAAATCTTGAACTTGAATCCATCCCTGATTTATGTTTTTAATGACAGTGTATGATGTCACAACACCATAAAACAAAACATCATTAACATCTTGTGAATGATAGTTTTAAAAATGATTATGTATACAATGGTTACTACCTAAATTGTAGTAAGAGTTGGTACTACAAATAAGATAATGGAACAGTGACACTATTGCAATGTGTCAGAAACTTGATATGATGCATGCAATAAAACTATTCACATTAAATCCAGTATAATATGTCTGCTTTGATTGTAGGAGCGGCTTCAGCAGCGTCATCAATCAATGTAAAGGAAACCTTGAACAGCATCAACCCACTTGACCTGCAGTATATCTATCGCTTTGCATGTGGACTCAACAAGTCAGCAGCAGACATCATCATCAAACATCTGAGCAAAACCAAAGGGGGGCGTCAGTTTGCTATACTTTGCACGCTTGAACAAGAAGAAAAATCAGACCAATTCCTGCAGTCAGTTAAGGACTTGGTGTCAAGTTCCATTGTCATTAAACCACATCATAGCACATTGTTACAGAGGTCTACAATACAAGTCCTTGAAGTTGCTTCAGCTAATCAGGTAATTTTCAATTTGTGTATTAATACTCTCAACACACCAGAACGAAATCTTAAATTTAAAACGTTCAATACATCTTGGTGTAATTTAGTCCGTATTTGTGACTCAACTTTGCTACTCACATTGTTTACATAACTATTACAAAAGTTAATTGCATTTGGCAGGCCAACTCTTTTTGTTTTTATTCATTTTCGTTTTTGATGTTCCTTCTCATTGTGACTAGATATACACCAAACAAAAACTCAATAAATGTATTTTCTTCGTGCCAGTGAAAACGGAATAGTTATCTCTCATCTCACGTCACTCGCTTAGTTGGATATATAGGAAATATACACATAGAACAACTACATCCCAACAGCATGCATTCGCATGCCACCTACTATTTTGTGTGGAAAGATGGCCATTGCCTCATTGTCTAAATGTAGCAGCAATGATTTGTTCAATAAAATGTGATATTATTTATCTTAAAAAAAGGAAAATAGTTCACTGCTTACTTTGTAAAACACAAAAGCATGGTTCACTCAACTATCCTCTGTAATATTTACTGTTGCACTAGTTTTTGTATGCTGTTGTGGGTTGACTTCTCAGCTTTGAAGTCTCAATGTTTGTTTGCCAAATTTTAACTTCGACCTTTCCAGTTTACTGCCCAAAAAAGTGCAGTAAAAATAACACCGTTCTATGCAATTTTCATATTACTAATCATTATTTTACTAAAATATATGTCGTTAAACTTCTTGCAAGACTCGCCCAACACAGATCATGCGCCAATCAAACCTCTCTGCTTTCTTTACGACCATTAGGCCTAGGAATTACTTACACTTTCGTGGTTAACCTGTGTTAGGACCATTCTCTTGAATATTATCTATCTTTTGGTCTTACCAATGTTGCTTGATTGTGTCATTTCCTTCCATTGCAAGGAAAAAACAGGTGTTTTCAGACGTTCGCTCCGTGATATTGAGTTAAACAAGTGGACGATATGAGTATAAATACGTTACATTTGTGTAATGAACATGCTGATATAAACGGTCGCACTGCTTTTACGGTACATCGTTTTCGCTATAAGGGCAACAGAAAATAAATGTCTTTCTTTCAATTGCGAAAGCTTTTCTCTATTAAACCCACCTGATCAGAGACAATTAGAATAAGAAACATTGAATCTGCTTCGGAAGTGTTTTTTTCCAAAATTCATCAGCAAACACGTTTTGAGACTTGTATTGAAATGGACTTAAATAAATAAGTAGCACATTGTTTGCATTAGGCAGTAACGAATATGTTAGTGCCCAGGCCTGGTTCATGTTACAATGTTGTGAAAAAGCAAAATGATTTATTTAAGAAATTACTATCTTGACACAATGTTGGGATCAATATTTGCATGTAGTTTATAAATGTATTATATTCCATGGAAATAGGAACATACATGAATATGTATATCGCTTCCTGATCATGGTTGTAACTATACTGTACATCCGATTGTATTCTTTTTTTGGTCTGGTGATCAAAAATGCATGAATTTGTGAAACATAAGTACACCAAATTATATGACCTTATACAGCTTTATCGCTCGATTAAATGTATGCAGCACAACTCATTACTATTTCACAAAGTGAATGTTGAGAATCTAGTTTGTTAAGACACTCACCCAGACTATCATCCACAAAGGTAGTCATATCATCAGTGATGTTTGACAGTTTAAATTGTTCCTTTTCCCTTCCTTGAAGGACATGTACAGAGAAAAACGTTGCAATGCATTGTTCAAAACTGTACTACCTGGATGCCAAAGAAAAAATACAAAATACTTCAAATTTCCATTCACTAGATTTATCAAGGTGAAAATGCAAGAGCTCTGTGATATATTTTGTACCACTGTAAAAAAAAAGGATTTTACTCGAAGTTTATGAGGCTAGTGTTCAGATAGGACAATGGAATAGCTGCCGACATCATGCTTAACTATATGTTCTTTTTTTTTAATAATAAGGATCTATGAATATGTATACAGCTGTACTCTTAAGGCAACAAATACATTGTTTACTTCTGTTTTCATCTTTGGGTTTGTTGGAATGACAATTGCACAGGACTATAAACATCATTATTCAAAGCACCTTGCTTATATCATAAAAGCCATTAGGGATATGTTTTGCATCTGAGTTATTCAACACAATTAGTTATTACAACACTAGTAGTACTAACTGATAAACTTCAACCACGACAGTAACAGATATGTAGAAGATCACCAAGACAATCAAACAAATCCCTTTAGAAATTGAATGATAAATTCTCAAAGAAGGTCCATTACACCCTAGCTTCCCAACCTAGACAGAAGAGGAGAAGGTGGTGTTTCATTCAATATTTACAATCGGTCTCTGTAAGCTTGTGATTGTAAACTAATGTGGAGAAGTCAAATAAGTTTAAGGTTAGCACGATTTTTTTCCTTCAATTTCCAGTAAGCGTTTGGACCCAATAAAAAAGGAAGTAGGCCTACATGACGTAATTCGGTCAGACCACAAAATACAGTTGGTATAAGCAAAACTATATAAAACCTGTTGACGATATCCCTTGTACAATGGTCTGCCAAAAGCGCGCGAGGGGGGTGTTGCAGGTGGTCGACCGCCCATTGTCAGTCGGGGGGAATGGTTCAGTCAGGATTTGGGGGGGGGGAGGTGGTTGGGGGCGTTCAGCCTCTATATCGAAGGTAACCCCTCTCCCTTTTTCAACTTCACGGAAAGTATTCATCAGCACAACCTTGCGTTAGAGCTACTTATATGGATGAAATTCATGTTCTTAATATGCACCAGTTGACGTCTAAATGTTTATTTTTTTTTGGGGGGGGGGGGTGAACCCCAGACCTACATACATGGTAGTGACCACAGGGCATCACCCTCTCCTTTATAAAATGTATTGGTTAGCCTCTAGTCCGTCTGCAAATGTTCAGGCATCTAGCTAAATCAATCCGTGGATACGTTTGAATTGAGCCTCCACTATTGAAATCCTGCGCACGGCACTGTCTATGACCCCTACAGTGAGCCGTACACATGACGATAAGGCCATACTTTAACGTAGTCTCTTTGTAACTTCATACCTTGCAAGAAACTGTCATCGACTGTAGATTTGCTTTGTATAAGCAAGGAGCTCTCACTGAGAGCTAGAGTTCTATGGTATAACTTGATCTGTTTTCGAATAGGCTGCATTCTATAATTACGGAGCTGTTACATATAGAGCTTACATTTATAATCAGGGAACTGTCATTTGTTAAGATATGACAGGAAGGAATATTTTTATTCTTTGTGTACCTGCATGGTATGCTTGACCACCATTTTGTAGTGGAAGGGGGTAAAATGTTATGTTGTCCAGAGGAAGGGTGAAGGGGTGGGCTGTTTCCATACTTTCTTGCTTACCCATCGGTACCTGTCTCCACTTTAGAGAAATCTTCCCTCCACCACTGCATACTACAATGTTGTCATTATTTAAAGAAAATGTGTTAGCTATACACAATTAAATAGGTAGAAAGGGCATCTGGTAATTGTTATAGAACTAATCAGGCAAGCTGTCTTCACCTTCATATAGCCTGTTGATGTAATCAAAGGTATATATCACAACCCACTACCATGTCACAACTGGTTGTTGAGAAAATATTTTGTAAAGACTCACCAGACTCTCATCCACAAATGAATTTATATCATCATTGATGTATCATCGCTTTACTTTTTCTTTCACTTTTTTTGAGGAAACGTCAAAAAGAAATGTTGAAACCTGTACCATCTAGAGTTTCATGAGACAATACAATACAACTCACTCTCCATTAATTAAATGAATAAGGTTGAATGTTCATCAGGTCTGTGATCAGTTTTGTAAACGACCACAATCGCTTCCTTGTGTCTTATTAATAAGTATAAATGAATATTTAAATAGCTGGATAGCAGGGCAGCATATATATATTGTTTCCTACTTCTGATTTTATCTTTGGGTTTGTTGGACTGACAAAGCTAAAGGCAAAGGACAAATATCATTATTCACAGCATCTTTACCTTTTTCAAAAAGCTGCTTTGATATATATTTCGCATCTGAGGTAATCAACACAGTTAGTTATTTACAACCTATCAACTCCATGTTACCTCCCAGGATTTTTGAACCCCCCCCCCTTCGCCCCCCCAACAATTGCTGGAGTTTTCTGCCAAATTTGTTAGCTATCTTCAATATTATTACAACAGAGAAAACATTTAGAAAGCACATGTGCTTCAGCTTCCTGGAAATATCTCCTAAATAGCCAGTACTATAATTGAGGTGCAAATAATGTACATCTTAGAGAGAACATATTAAGATAAACCTTCATCACTATTGAACAATGGCTAAGAATGGAATTCCGAATAACTGTGGTTTATACTCGGAGGACATGCATAGGGTCCATAAGCGTTATGCATTACTAAAATTACTGACTGACAACAACATATACACACATTATAGTAAACCAACCAAAGACCTCTACTTGCAATCATTTAGTATATAGCTCGTTGACAAATGTCATAAAGACTAGATTATCTTCAGATTTAAATTTGGCATCAAATTTTCTTGGGTTTTGGATGCACTGAGAATGGTAAGGAAGGTTAGGATGGAAAAAGAGAAATGGTCCTTGTTATTTATTTAACATTTCATTAATCAAAGGCTAAAATGTGATCATAGAAACAAAATCACAGACACACTTGCTGAGGCAATTTTGCAGGGTGTTATTCACTCTTACATTATATATAGTAACAAACTCACGTAATACATATCTCCATTGACACAGAATGATGGAGAAACATGGTACATATTAAATTATTAATAAATGACTTAGGAATTGACATCTTGGGCCTAAATCATATAGCATACTTTAGTCTTGGGATATTCAAGTTGACGATAACTGAAGTTTGAAGGTATATCTAAGGTAAATACTGAGCCAATGGGAACCTTACTATGTTCTATAGGTCTAGGTTGGTAACTTAGATGTACCAATAAGGATAGTCCTCCTAATAATATAAACCAGACTTTAGAAGTGTTAACTTAGTGTGGGTATGAATCTTGTTTTGTTTGAAGTTTTTTGTGTGTGATTGTTTTTAGAGCCTGTCATACATTTTATACCCTATTTTTGTGTAAGTAAGGCTGGCAATACAGATGAGTGTGGCCATGATGTAAAGACCAATTACTACCATTGCCTGCCACCCAACACTTTGACACACTGAAATATTGGAAGGGATCAATTCATCTGTAAACTTTGTTCTATAATTTATGATGCAAACACATAACAAAAAATGTACCCAATCTATTAAACATAGACACCTCTTTGTGTACATTAACACATTGCTAAGCAATACAATGTATGGTATGCAGTGCCTAATATAGGGTGTATGTATGTTAGATTGAGACCTTTATATTCCCGTAGGCACTAGGGTGTTTGTTGATCAAGCAAGTTTCAAAACAATTGATGTTCCACCAGAAGCAGTCAGTAACAGAATAGCTTTCTGCCCAGACTCAAATCTAATTATAACTACAACCCAAGCTGACCTGTCCTGCTATACACTAACTATACATTTACCATGACCATCAGCATATTGTAAACCAGTCTCTGCAAGATCCGCATCAGGTGACCCTGAAAGATCGTCTCAAGGCTGATTAATCCACATTTACCTAATAAGGAGATAAAGACAAAGGCAATAAGAATCAATTGTCATTAATTCTATAATGAAGTTGTTCATCTTCGATTTAATACCAACTTTCTAATTTGTTACTTTAAACTCAAGCACATTTAGCCCTAATTACTGGTCTGGATTGCTTTTGTCAAACAATTAGTATATCAGTGAGAAGCAGAGGCTGTTCTATTACATAAATGTGTTTTGTCTTTGCTTTCACAATTGTCACAGAAACTTAATTTCCTCCTTTGCCAATATGCATCAACCCAATGCCTTCCCACCCACCCCCCCCCCCCTTCCTCAGACACACACTTATAACGTAATTACTGAATTACAGAATAACTTTACCAACCTAAAATGAATACAAAATGTATTAAGGATTTAAGATGACATAACTTGTGAATCTTATCATATTGCGTTGTATGATCTTCTGGGATATTTTCATAAAATGTTTGCTTGTCATTATCCATGACAACTTTTTAAAAAGATGGGTTGATGACAACTATCTTATATGATGGGTTCCGTAGAACTTGTCATAAATTAAATTCTAAGACACGACATTCAGAAGTATTCGAAATTAGATTTTTCATATATTATATCTTGTTTTGCAGTAATTAGAATTAATGAGGGGAGTGGGGTGTTGCTGGATGTGGGACTCTTCGGTGGGGAAATTATCATTGAAGGAACATCTGGTAAATTATGGAGTAAAAATATCCACTTTAACACTTGCATTATCATGAAGGAGGTGGATGATTTGGTGGTTGGATGGAACCAGGTGGTGGACCATAACATCATTACCTTGCTAATGTTAAGTGCTCACACTTCTTTCAAGACTTGTAGTCTGCATGAAACTGGCAAATCTTTAAAAATGCTGATCTCAGGACTGAATAATTGAAGTTTTCCTGATGATGAGAAGAAACAAAATGCCATTGGTGATCAGTTATAATGTTATTTTTATATAAAATGTCATCAAGTAGCAGAATTATATCATGTCACATTGTCAAACACATACAAATACACAGCTATTATGAAAATATGGTATGCTTCTGTAGTTGCAAAAATTGAGTTCAAGGTCTCATAAATGCTTCACACAGTGAATTTACTCAACTAATACCAAAATAATTGAAATATAAACAAACGTTAACTTGAAATTGAGACAAAAGGTGACAAAGTAATACTGCTAGCAATCCACAGTCCGCTTTATATTAAATTGCTCACCCCCCAACCCTCCTATGGACACCAGTGCCTTCATCTTCGTTGCATGCCCTCTAAATGTTGATACAAATTATTTTAAACAGTATATAGTAGTGTTTGGCCGATAACCGGTTAGAATAAGCGGCATAGGGCCGATTATCAGACAATCGGTAAATAATCGGCATCTGCAAAATCAATTGCGCTACCAATTTTGCCGAGCTGATTATTTCATTTCCACATAAAGGATTGTATTTTCAGCGCATTTGATTGACCACAACTATAGCAGGAAGAACCAGAATGCAAAAACTGCATTGTGGTTTCCCCGATGAATCTGACATAATGTATAGTAAGGGTGTACATGTTTACAAGGCTTTCACAATATGACCTGTTGTCCCCATATGACTTTTGACTTCCACCAAAATCCATAGGCGTCTTTTATCTCCATTTCTTACACCTTCATACCAAGTATGAGATCTGCCCAAGCTTCCAATAAAGGGATGTCATATTTACGAGGTTTTCACATTTTGACCTCTGATAACCCCAAATGACCTTTGACCTCCATCAAAAGCAATATTCTTCTATAACTCAATGTGGTCCAGTATGGAGGTATCGTGTTTACTATGTATTCGAAATTGGACCCCTGGTGACCCCAAATGACCTTTGACCTGAACCAAAAAATATATATACTTTTTGAACCAAATGTGGTACTTTCACACACGAAATATAAAATTGGTAAATTTTCTCTTCTAGAGATATCGTCTGTACAAGCTGGGCAACATTTTAATTAAGTATATTGTCAACTTAATTCTTTCCGCTTCCAGTAAGTAGCGTCGACGATCTCTTCGTCACATTCAAAGTTGTTGCAGTCTTATTTCAAGATAAACAAATATGAGTTTCTCTCCTCTGGGTTTGAAGTACTGCAGCCACGAGTATGCGCTCCGTTAATTAAAATGGTATGCTGTTAAAACGTTGCTCTTTGAATTGATTTATAGAATATTCGAGTAATGGAAGGATAAGGTATCCGTTTCTCCTGTCAAACAATGTATATCGTAGTGGCAGTAAATACAAAAAAGGAATATGGTATCCAACGGCGATAACTTCGCAAATATAATTATATAAACAGTTTATGATATTAAACATATTATGGAACTTTGTGTATGACAGCGGTCGGATTTGTAAACTAAACTAATGTAACGAAACTTAAAGTTCCTGTCAAAAAAGTATATATATTATGTAGCTCTTCTCTTCTCCGAACCCTCACACATCTCTCTACCTCCGTCTCCTCGTAAATGCTTCCTCCTATCTATCACCACAACTCTCTATATGTTTTCAAAATTTATATTCTATATTAAGTATTTAAATAAATGATATCATTGTTATATTTAGAACAATGTCTTTTGATGATTAACTTAAAAGTATGGCTTACGTGTTATTGCACTCGTCATACGTTACTGTTTTCCAACTGTTCTAGTACTTTGCACCAATGAAACCTAACCCCTCCTTTTTTGGTTCTTTCAAATCGACAATATTTATACACACCAAGTTACTCTGAGCCATGAAATTGAAAGAAGTTAAAGACTCAATCAATTTATTGATTAAGCGGATTACTAATATGTTTTAACCAGGGAGTTTGCATACCCATTCTTTAAATCCAATGTAAAACTAATAGTTTGTTTCATTTTCCAACAGATTCCCATCACCGTTGTATGCCTTAACAAATCTTTCAAGGAGTGTGAGGAAGATGTTATTGTACTTCACTCTGGACTCAGATTGAATCAATTGTTGACGGTAGAGAAGATACACATACAGACAGAGCAAGTAAATAAGGAGCCTAGGGTACTAACAGAGGAAGACGTTACGATGATATTCCGTTATGGGCTACGTTCTGAACATTTAAAGGACCTGTCGTGAGTATAATGTAATAGGTTACGATTTCCCAGTTTTGAATGTTCAAACCTGACAACAGGATGGATAGCAAAAAGAACATGGGAATATTTTAGCTTTCAGTACATGTTTTCAACAAAAATATATTATAATATCGGTAATTACCGCTGAAGTTTCATGGTATTTGTACTGGTTAAAACTTATATTTAGTGAAAGGTCACTTTTATATTGCAATAAAACGCTCCCATTAAATTGTGTAAAACCTAATATTTAGATATTTCCTTTTGATTCATTAAGACGACGTAGAACTCTAAACATGGTGTTGATATCTCTTAAGTTATAATGAGATAGACATTGTGTCAGTAAATGACCATCAACGGTGTACTCACACACGATAGTGCAATGTCTACTGTATTCATGCATACTAAATTGTATCTTTCCATCTTGAAATATAGAAATTATTGTATGACGAGAAGTACTGATCGGTCATTCATCCGTTCTAGATAATCCAGCACAACATATTTTGTGAGGTCTATAAACTACAGAATGCCTTAATCTGCAAGTTATTTACTTACAACATTACTTACCATCCCAACGTTTAGACTAATGCTTGTTATATCGCACGAGGTAGAATTTAAGCACCATGATCATGTGTCTATGATATATAGTGTCATACTGATTGATAACATTTGGTGCGTTTATATTGTAATAAACAAAAACAGACGAATGTGAGCTTCCGCGTGGTAAAACAATGACAAAGTAGGTACTGAACACATAGTAAAAATATCTGAAAATTACATTTTCCTCGAGTTGTAGTGATAGATGCAGGAAACAGCGGACAGAACAGTCGTGTACATAATTGTAGAGTACAAGCAATATCATCTGCGTTGCTAATCAATGTAGGAAGACATAGAAGTACTTGCATAAATGACAGGCCGTTCTTGTTTGTTTTTACCTTTCGTCATGTTAATACATAGAAAATACATTACAATTACATGCAAAGCTATGCGCTGAACGGCTTGAATGTATTTGCTAACCGAATTATTTGATTAAAGAAACAGGGCACCACGATCGCGTGTGCATGGTGATGATGTCATACCAAATGGTAGTATATGTTGTTATGATCATGCAATGCACCCTCAATGTGAAGATGACACAAGGTGAAACAATTACTGAACAAGTCTAATGTACCCTCCGCATAATATCGGAAAATATTTCCTTCGCAGAAGCATTGACATATCAAATATAGACATGTGTCAGGAATGTGTTCTCTTATCACTTGAGACCGACATAACTTTAAATAACGCATCGCAATATAATTAGGTTGACATAGCTTAATTAATGTGTTAATTTTAATAGATCAACCATAGGGCAAAAGCAGATCGAGGGAGCTAAAATTAATTTATAAGACGTCAAACGGATGCATTAGAGGAAGCGTGTAATTTTGTATTTATCTACACATTTTATGCTGTCGGTTTTGCTATTATACCACCATATATTTGGGTCTTATAGCAATCTGATTCCTCCTGATATTTAACCGGTTTCGTTTACGTGTGGTGTATTGTATATCACCCGTCCTGCTAGAATGGTGCTTGTAAAACGTGATGGTATGCAAAGCCCCGTGGCCTGCCATATACAAGTTTCTTTTCTTGTAGATGCTAACGTGACCCAAATCGGAAAATGTAAATCTCATTTTTGTTGCCATTAACTCCAATTTCAACTTTATTCTCTACTTTTCGGCGTTTTTTTCAGAGCTTCAACTTACCTTTTGTTTCAAAAGTTTTTACTGAACTGTCTACTCCACACAGTTTGAATGTTCTAAAATCTTCCAGGAATGTTGACGTTTGTTATCATCATTCTTAACTTGTTCAACGGCGACTGCATAAATCTCAACGTTTTGGCTTCGAAAGTTCAAGCTTTTTTCGGATGTAAACTATGATGAAGGGTTTATCAAAATGTTGACTGTTCTAGCGGAGAAAAATGTTTCAATATCGCCGTTCTTTCAATTAGGAATTCTTTATTAACTTGTCAAGACAAAGTTGTCGACCATTTTCGTATATTTCAGAGAAATCCAGTCTAAGTAAACCATTCTCTTATGGTGTTTTTGCTGTATTATTGACTTTTCTGTTGGAAGTTTTTTTAATGACACTGTGGTTTTAATGTAGCACGTTACTTGTTTAAAATGTGTAAGGTGACATGAATTCAATATCATCCGTTCACATGGTTCACATGTTGGTATAACAAGTAAATTCGCTGCACTCAGATACGTGATTTGACATGTGACACATACATTCCAATACGACAATGTAAAATAACAAACGGTGCTGAAAAATAGTGTGCATACCAACTGCGTCAGAGGTAAACCAACATTTACTCAAACATGTAAGGGAACTGTTATCCACCCTCACTGAAGTGAAGATAACCTACCATAATTACGTTGCTGTAGCCGGAACTGATATTCTGTAGTAGTACAATAATATTATATTATCAAATGTATTAATTACATCTGGTGAAGTGTACAATATAAAAAAAAAATACGGTTTATAATTCAATGATTTCCACCTTATTTTTTATCTTTATTAATTACAACATTACTGGTTATTAAGATTTCCCTGCCACAGAAGGGTTTAATTATAGCTCCATGTTACTGAAAAATATTTATCTACGACCTTCGTCTGTCAGTAGATGAAAATAAATTTAGCAGTTGGAATTTTCATCAAATTACACTTTTGAGGTCATTTACGATATATTATGAACAGTAAAAAAAGAGAGTATATTTGTCTTTTTGGCGGTTGTTTACGACATTTATACAATAAAGGTTGTAATGTTATTTCCTTTGCTAGATTACAGTGTAAATTTTAATAATTTTCTCCTTTTTCTTCTTCATTTCTACTTGAAAGGTTTGATAATTGTTTGCTGCCTCCCTCCTTTGCTTCAGAATCAATTCCCGCGGGTATGAAATCTAGAGACGTTAAAGGTATACATATATCGTCAAGTTGGTCAGTGTCATTTAGTATTTCAGTTTATCAGGTTTTCTCATATATGAGTATTCATTAAATAATTGTATTACTTTTAGTGCGTACACAATTGAATCAGAAATTACAAGT
>JAIPMN010002832.1:0-20201 GCA_020650975.1 Apostichopus californicus | reverse complement strand
AGTAACCTCAGCATCATATCAGTGGTTGTTTTTGGTTTTGTTGCCATGGAAATAAGAATGATAAACTTGAAGTAACCTCAGGATCATATCAGTGGTTGTTTTCGGTTTTGTTGCCATGGAAATAAGAATGATAAACTTGAAGTAACCTCAGCATCATATCAGTGGTTGTTTTTGGTTTTGTTGCCATGGAAATAAGAATGATAAACTTGAAGTAACCTCAGGATCATATCAGTGGTTGTTTTCGGTTTTCTTGCTATGAATATAAGAACATTAAACTTGAAGTAACCTCAGGAACATATCAGTGGTTGTTTTCGGTTTTGTTGCAATGAATATAAGAACAATAAACTTGAAGTAACCTTGTACCTTTTCATCGTCACCATGGCCACCAGGCACAGCTCAACAGGTACAAGTTGTACTGCGCGATAGAGAGGTAAAAAAGTTGAGTTAGTTCCTTAGATAAAGAATTGAAATTATTTTATGATGGATAATGACTCACTTATATTTGCATCTTAAAACAAGCAATGACCAGAAAAGGTGATGATTTATCCCTGCTTCTACAGTCAGTAACCCAAATTAATTCCATCTTACAATTGCAATGGAAACTCATCCATCCCTGCTTCTAGGTCCTTTTCCACCTCATCTACTCCAGCCTATATCGGTGCTGCAACCTGATCCATCCCTGCTTCTACAGCCAGTCAACCAAATTCCATCTTAAAATGGCAAAGGAAACTCATCCATCCCTGCTTCTAGGTCCTTTCAAGCCCATCTATTCCAGTCTATAATGGTGCTGCAACCTGATCCATCCCTGCTTCTAGGTCCTTTTCAGCCTCATCTACTCCAGCCTAGAGTGTAGCCAACCAACCATGTCCATTCCAGGGTTTTTCCGAGACGACCTCACATACTCCACACTATGATGACAAAGTCGACCACATTTATCACAGCTCAAAGTTTTTCTAGGCCAAACCTCATCCACTCCAGCTAATGATAGCAAGTCCACCTGATGCATTTCCAGCCTATGGTTTTCAGTTCCAACCTCATCCACTCCAGTTTATCATAGCAAGTCCATCTTATCATTTTACAGCCTGCAGTGACACCAGTAAACTTCACATAGTCCAGACTACCATGACAGCCACAACTATGGCAATTATATGAACTTGTTTTACTTGTCTATAAATGAAGACCTGCTTCTGCCACCCATCAGGACTACCATGTTCCTCCCTCTCACTGCTTTACTTGTCTATAAATGAAGACCTGCTTCTGCCACCCATCAGGACTACCATGTTCCTCCCTCTCGCTGCTTTACTTGTGTATAAATGAAGACCTGCTTCTGCCACCCATCAGGACTATCATGTTCCTCCCTCTCGCTGCTTTACTTGTGTATAAATGAAGACCTGCTTCTGCCACCCATCAGGACTACCATGTTCCTCCCTCTCGCTGCTTTACTTGTGTATAAATGAAGACCTGCTTCTGCCACCCATCAGGACTACCATGTTCCTCCCTCTCGCTGCTTTACTTGTGCATAAATGAAGACCTGCTTCTGCCACCCATCAGGACTATCATGTTCCTCCCTCTCACTGCTTTACTTGTCTATAAATGAAGACCTGCTTCTGCCACCCATCAGGACTATCATGTTCCTCCCTCTTGCTCCTTCTGTCAGTTTCTCTAAAGTATCAAATTATGTTCCCCTTTCATTAGACAGACTCGTGGGCCAAATGAGCGACATTCTGCGATCCTCAATGACAATTCAAGATAAACGCCACCATGGCAAACCAATGGATTACTACCATTCTACTAATTCGAGACTGTTTAATCCATGTTAACTTAAAATCCGCAAGTTGACATCATGGATGGCTTCTTTCTTCGATTTCTCTAGGAACACATACTTGTAAAACGAGGCAATTCTATGCTCAGATGTCCCCATCCATCCTCTCACACCATTTGATAGCTGCTTTCATTCGCACTAATAACCAAAGAGCAGTATGCTGCGGGAACTGGGAAAATGAATTAGAAGCATGAAATCTTGTCAAGCATGTATACATTTCTTTTCCTGCTCTATGGTAGGGAGTGGAGCCTATACAAGGTACCACCAGTCTCCTTACCTGTTGTCTGTAGAGGGCAATCTCAGTGTCCAGTTCCTCCTTCCCCACCGCAGCAGAGGCAGTGGCACTTGACTTTGTTCCTTTTCTCGTTTCTTGACTGAGAACCTGTCGATAGTTTACAGGCAAGACGATACGTTTTTTGCAATGTAAGACAAGTTTTTTTAATTGCATTTGACCAAACCCAAACTAAATGCTTCTGGGAATCGGTCCCTTTAATTGATCAAGCCAAGACACTAGCCTGCTGTCATTGCACCAATAGAGTGGTTTAAACTCTACAAGGTTTACTGGCCAGGTCATTTTCAGGCCATGTTCATTATTAGTGCTAATATCAGTGTTGATCGCATGTCTCAGAGCAAATCGGACATTGTTCAAAATTTTGAACATTTCTGCTTAACTGAAATTATGCCACCTTGAATGGTGATCCAGCTAATGGACTGAAATGGTACAAGATTTTGGATCATACTGAAAGATAATGTATTTCACCAAAGGCAACACTATGCTGTACAAATTGTGACAACTTACACCTCATTATGCATGCAAAAACACCATCCGAAGACGATGACCACCATCTAGAGGGCAGCAAACATCTAGATTATGTTCTCCTGATTACAAAATTTCAAATTTAACTAAAAGCCAACTATTTACCTTCCTATATACGATACATTGACTGTACAGTCTGCAGTGAAATTGCATATGATACCTAAACAACTTAGGTCTAATGTACATGCTAACCAGCCTTACCACCAATTGCAAAATCTTGAGTATGAAAATTATAATAATAACAATAATAAAAAAAAAAATTAAAATATCTGAAAATCAGGACTTACTAAGAGCTGCTCCAGATTAAAATCAATATTCATGTCAGAATCAATTTTTCTTTAGTCAATAAATCCCAATTTCCTTATGCAACAAGTTAAATCTATCAAAGTTCACATCCACATAGAATCCATTTTTACGTGAATGGTTATTATTATTATTATTATCATATTTCCAATACGTTATGCCATTCACTCATGTTTAATTATTATCAAAGCATCAATCGTTTCTTCCTAAAGAATAAAAAAATAACACCTGACATTGAGGGTACTTTATTGCAGTTCTGAAAATCCGTACAACAGCAATATAGCGAGAATCAACATGGTTGGCGATTTTTTATATTTTTTAGAAAAGTAAAAAAAATATGGATTTTTTTTTTTTTAATTATTAAAATCAGATTTTTAAAATAATTTTAATCGCATTTTTGGTGTGTGTCATACATGTCTTGTATGCCTTAGTCTCTGGGGTAGATCCTCACTAACTACTGGGTCTTACAGTATTTTAAACATTTAATACTAAACACATTTTAATCTTTGTTTTTATTTTATTACTTTAGTTGGAAACACCCTTGGAACCTTTAATTTACAAGTGTAAAGATGACTAACTGATTATGCACACTAATTAATGTTACAAGTTACATGTGCTTATATGTTAAATAAATATGAAATTACAGAAACAGACTCACAGTAGTTTGTTAAAGTAGTAAAATCACCAACAAAATTGAATAAAAAGTTAAAAACATGAACAAAAAAAAAGAAGTGATATAAAGCAGGGATTTAAAAAAAAAATCCCTTGATTTAAATCGCAATTCATATCACTGATTAAAATCACAGTGATTTGAATCAGCCAACCCTGAACAGGATATTGCGCAGAGCAATATAATATATATATATATACGGCAATAGTTAGTTACCTCACTTGGTTAAGGGGACTTACCCAAAACACTTTGAAGTTTAAATTGCCTTACCAAATAGCTAAACAGTATACAGAACTACTTATTATTCTTTTGTAAATGGAATTTGACCTTACACCTACTGCCTGTCGTATCCTTGGCCACTTCCTCCTTCAGTATGCAAATACACATTGAAAGCAAGTATATGTATTTTATATCAGGCATTTCAATAGGGAAGTACAAAACAGTATAAGGCAATGGTGTAGAGCCTTTGCAAGAACGCTACTTTCTGTATTGCTTCCAGAAACAGGAACTAGTAAACATATTTGACTCATATACATCGAATACACTCATTCCACAACATTGATAGTTCATCTTCACTGTACATGCAATATTAAACTGCATTACACTGTATACAAAACATACTTGAAGTGAAGGAACCGGATAACAGTATCTACTGCAACACTGCTGTAGTAACAATTATCAACTGTATCCTTTTACAAACAAACAAGTGGATTATTGCACACCAGAAATTGTTCAGCTCTAACTATATTTAGACAACTGTCGTCTATGTGTTTACGTCTAGGTCTATTTTTAAAAGTTTTCAAATACCTCCTCCTACTTGATATCCATTCTTTAGACAGGAGCAAAACAGGAAATAAATCTATGGTCTTTGAAGCTGTAGATCTGGGTTAAACAGAACAAGGCAAACAGACATACCAATACACACAGCACATGAAAGATTTACCGCAAGGAAGTCGGTTACAAAATAAGTCGGTGTTGTAGGCATAATCTATCGGAAATTTCAAGTGTACAACAAGGAGAAGAAAAACCAAAGAAACAATAACCCATTATCATCAATACCACGAAAAAAGGGCGAAACATTCAAAAATAACAGGAAATATCCTTGACTAATAAATGAGTAAAAACATTTGTATGTATGTATGTATGTATGTATGTATGTATTTTAGATCCTCCTGCAAGCAGGAACTCGAGAAGAAGCCATCATTGGCTTATCAAAGCCGCAAGCTGACCGAAGTCAGTCTCTTAAATTCATATTTAACGTCCATGATTATGAATTGTCAATATTCAACAACTCTGTAACTGGACGACATACATTAATCTGGGAGTGACTCGAACCGGGGACCTTATGATTGGTAGGCACCGGCGTTAACCACAGAGCTGACAACAGACCTTCTAAAAGTTCTTACAATACATTTTACTGGGAATTTAAGTCTGACAAGACATACCTGGTTGAGTCGGGCAACTTCTCTCTGCAATTTGTCTTTCTGTTGATTGAGACGGGTGGCATACTCATGATACTTCTTCCTCTTGCTTTTTTCATTGCCAAATGCTTTTTCCAAAGTCTACAAAAGGACAAAGTCGATACTAAATTAAACACAAAATTTTAAATTGATGAAAAAATCATGTCAGTCATATTGAACATCTTTTATCACCCTATCTGTGCCCCCCCCCCCCAAATGAAAGAAAAAATCAGTAAATTGTGGAAAGAATGGTTAGCATTTTGCTATCTTCATTGACAAGTATAGGATCCAAGCAGCGACATATCGAGGTGGTATAGTGACTGGAACTAGTAAAACGGTGGCGATTTGTAATGAGTTTTGTCGCAAAGATTACATTGTGATCTATGGAGCAGAGCAATGCACATATACAGAAGAAAGTCGCCCAGAGGAAATGGGATGACCCAACAAAGCGGTGTTCGCAATTATTTTTTCACCGGCGACCCAGAGAGTAATGCGACCCACTTTGAGGAAGAAATAAACTAGTTCCTTAACTTGCTCTTAAAGGAGATGTATTTTCACGTCACGAAATTCCATGGAATTTTGAACATTCGTTCTAAGATTGTTTTGAGAAGAACTTTGCGACCCACCATATATTTGCCTTGATCCATGGTGAGCATACCCCTGGAGGACAGTACAGCCTGACCAGACGATATTCAAAGGTGTTCTACAGCCATCAATTACTTCAGCATTGAAAGAGTTATAAGAACTTAGGACACGTTTTTAGATCTTAGTGCAAACTGCCATTTGGGTAACCTATACACACACCGTCCTGGGTAACCTATACACACACCGTCCTGGGTAACCTATATACACACCGTCCTGGGTAACCTATATACACACCGTCCTGGGTAACCTATATACACACCGTCCTGGGTAACCTATACACACACCGTCCTGGGTAACCTATACACACACCGTCCTGGGTAACCTATATACACACCGTCCTGGGTAACCTATACACACACCGTCCTGGGTAACCTATATACACACCGTCCTGGGTAACCTATACACACACCGTCCTGGGTAACCTATACACACACCGTCCTGGGTAACCTATACACACACCGTCCTGGGTAACCTATATACACACCGTCCTGGGTAACCTATACACACACCGTCCTGGGTAACCTATATACACACCGTCCTGGGTAACCTATACACACACCGTCCTGGGTAACCTATAAACACACCGTCCTGGGTAACCTATATACACACCGTCCTGGGTAACCTATATACACACCGTCCTGGGTAACCTATACACACACCGTCCTGGGTAACCTATATACACACCGTCCTGGGTAACCTATACACACACCGTCCTGGGTAACCTATATACACACCGTCCAGTACATTTATAACTCACCGCCTTTTCTTGGAGCACCATCATCAGCTGTGCTGAGGGTACGTTTTTCTCCTTCTCGAGGGAGGCGATCAGTCTTTTCCCGGCCATGATTTCCTCGTCTTTACCGACCAAGTCTTGATAGAGCTTCTGGTGCTCGTTGCGCAGAGTTTTCTCCATGTCGTGATATTCCTGGTCCCACTGGTGGTTTATCTTGACCAACTACCAAAAAAAAACAAAGAAGAAATGTAACACTCTGCTTGATGACTGAGTACATCTGTTTGGATCATCCATCTAGACCCAGCTAGGTATGAAAGTAAGGATTAAGAGGGGCTAGGCAGGGTTTATAAGGACACCTTAAAGTAACCTGATTAAAAAGGACACTTCGGTATCAGCCTATCATTTAGGGCATCACGGCAAGTGACATTGAAGGGCTCCGACGATGGCAGTTTGCTAGCTGTGCCATCAGGTTGTTTGCTGTGCCATCAGGTTGCTCTCTGTGCCATCAGGTTGCTCTTGAGTCAGGTGACAACCCCCTTTCCTTGGAAATTACTATTCGGCAGGACGGTAGGAAAGTTTGCCCGGGGGTTATCTTTATTCGTCCAACACTTCAAGGGGTGTGGGATACCGTAGAAGAAAACTGAAATATGTGAAAAACATCTTTCGGTATTTGACTGTCCATTGGTATTTACCAAGACGGCACACTCTATACATACTGTACCACACATACCTGTCACGTACACTCTATACATAACACACATACCTGCCAAGCACACTCTATAAATAACACACATACCTGTCAAGCACACTCTATACATAACACACATACCTGTCAAGCACACTCAATACATAACACACTTACAGGTCTGTCAAACACAGAAGGGCAGGATCAACTTGGAATTTCCCTTTCATGGAGTTTTAGTTTTGCCAAATTTTCCATGACTAACCACATTGAGTTTAACACAGGAAGTGGCTGTAGGGGAAGGATTTATGGCAAACCACTCGTATTTTATGACCATGAAATATATTTCCAGTGGTCTCATGTTTACACCACTTCCTACCTTTGTATAGACTGTGTGCCATATTTGCACGTTTAAGACAAGTACCTTCACGTTCCTTAAACCAAGCTCTGCCTTTATAAGTAATGTGGTAACAGATGATTTCAGACTAACCGTACTAAAACAAATCTTGCCCACAGTCACAGACTATAGGTGGATTCCCTTTTATATGAGAAATTTGATTACATTTTCACAACTGGGGGAGAAAAACCACCAATTCTGTAAAGCATAGCATTGTTTGTAAAAAATTGTATATTTTCACAATTTTTATGAGTCAACCAAAAAGGAAGTGCATACATGTAAAGATTTCTTCATATGTGAAAATTCAAGTTATCACTTTCATCAATTTCCTTTCTTTCTTGCATTCTTTCTTTCTCTAAACACCCCTTTCCCTCAGGCAGGTGACAATTTATATCATGATAAATTTAGGTTTTCACTCCGTAAATAATTATTTGATACTGCATCGATATTGTCGAGATCTACACAGAATTAAACCATGTGGAGTTACCCCATCAGTTCAAGCAGGAAAGGAATTCAAATGTGTACTTTGACAACTTTCCCACGACGTTGGCAAACGCCTGTCAGACCTAACTGTTAGGTTTAAACCGTTGCGACATTTGAAAACCTTTTTGTTTATGCAGCCTTTCTACTGTGACGTCTTCAGTCACTTGACCAAGTCAGTAACACCTACCACGTAGCTATGTAAACATTTGGAGTCAATGCAGATTTGAACCTCCTTATCCTACAGGGATGAACCTGGGGTAAAAAAAATCACGGAACTTTGCAAAAATTGCGGTATAGGCTCCAGTTTGCGTATGCTACAGTGTGTTAGGATAATAATTTTATACCCGAGGTAGAAAAGAAATCACGGATATTCCGCGAATTCGCGGAAAAAGCTCATGCCTGTTAATACTATGTAGGTGTCGTCCTATCAAATATGATGCCTATATTCTCTTTACCTGGTCTCTCTGTTTGGTGACTTTAATGCATCTGGCTTGCAGGTTATGGTAGGCGTCGATATTCACCGTGTTGGTCTCGTCAACAGTAACCGTGGCACTAGCTGCTGGCACGCTCTTCTGTAAAAGGAGGAGATTATTAATGGTATAGTCTTAATAGAATTTCTCAATCCGGCCAGAGAGATGGAATACATTTAGAAAGTAACAGAATTTGTCCTCTATCATTAGCAAAGATCGGTTAAATGATTAGAGAATCATACACCCATCTACCAGATTATTCTATTACTTTCCATTCCATAAACTCTGACCCCAATGTCTGACCTGAAAGGGTTAGTTTGTTTATTTATTGAGGATCTACATGTCCATGTATACAGTGCGTATACCATACCTTGGTCTCCGCTAGCTCATGAGCTTCCCTCTTAGTAATCACATCAAAGTCATTGAGATTTTTATCTGCTGTTGTCTTTTTCAGTTCTTCAATTTCTTGTTTCAAACTTTGAATCTCTTGACTGAGAGAAAATAACAAAAAATTGTTGAGATTTTTAAAAAACAATATTGATAAGAAGATATGCAAAGAACCCCTGACGGAGCATGCACTTTCCAGGGCTGCCTGTACTGACAAATACTACAGTATTGAGGAAGCTGTTTGTGGCAACCACACTGTATAAAACAAAATAGTATATAAGGTTAAGGGGAATAAGGGAAATTCTGTCGCTGACTATACAAAACAGTGCATCATGTACTCTGAGGAAGTGTTATGGTTGGTCCCTACCTATACAAAACAGTGCATCATGTACTCTGAGGAAGTGTTATGGTTGGTTGGAGGTCCCTACCTATACGAAACAGTGCATCATGTACTCTGAGGAAGTGTTATGGTTGGTCCCTACCTATACAAAACAGTGCATCATGTACTCTGAGGAAGTGTTATGGTTGGACCCTATACACCAGGAAGCTTTGAGGCAGTCGATTCCTAGCTAAGCTCCATGCACTATATATACTGTATTTAAATGTAATACACCCAGTAGCTCTTACGCAAACTCGTCGGCCAATCGAACCGACATCAAAACATTAATCCAACAAGAACACACTAATTAATATAATAAAGTAGCTATAACAGCACATGATAGACAAGTTTAAATCGACTTTAACACTAAGATACAGTAATTGTTGTTTATATTATATTTGTACCTTTGGGCTTCATTTTCTTTGATCAGTCTGATTTTCTCTTTCTTGTTGATTTCATTTTCCTGGTCCAAGATGTCTTTCAGGGTCTGATGAAAAAAGAGAAGTTCATGATTTCTTGCCCAAAAAACAAAGAAGATACACTACAGCAATGGAGCCTAGAGGAAAACCTTTTGGGTAATCAACCTCCATTCAACATTGAAGAAAGGCCACAAAATATGCAAAATTATTATAATCCAAGAATCTCCTCAGAATTAGTTTAAAAAAAAAAAATTAAAAAAAATTACATGAGAACACATGAAAAATTATGTATCTTACTTGCAATCCCAAAAATTGATGTTATATAAACAAATTTACATGTACAGATCCTTATAATTTATTAAAAGAAACAATTTTTTGGGGGGGGAATGTAACTTTGGCAAAGGATGTGGATGACATCATTCAGGAAAACTGTGGATTAGATAAACTGGTTGATGACATCATATAGTAGTAATGCTAAACTTGGAAGTCATTGTATAGTATTACTATGTCAACATGATGACATCATCACATAAAATATGCATGACTCATACTGCATGTAATCAGTAACATTCCAAGAAAACTCCCATTTTATGATATTAAATCCCTAAACTAGCTTCACATAGTTTATTAATGATAGAAACTTATGCTGACAATCTATTGATCAACAATATATTTCATCACATTAACTATTCTATTGCTGCATTTCTTTGGATTTGTACACACATTGATGAAAACAAGTGTGTTAACAGTTGTGGACAAAATTTTGGCACTGCAAATCACTGTCAAACAGAGAATTATACATGTTTTGAGAGCATAATGGCGTTTTTGTCAAACAAGCCGATTGCGACAGACCAAAAATAACCTATATCACTCTGGTGCAACCGAAAAAAAATAAAATAAAAATACACCATTATGTGAAATACAGCTGAACAAGTAACACCATCACAAGATTACACAGAACTTTATTGCAAAACCAGTGATGCAATATATAGGTCTATGATGCATGAAACGCCTCACATATTTACATATTGTCAATAGGGTAAAATCTGCATAATTTGTGAATTACAAGCTACTTTGCCCAACCCTTTGGGTGTGCTAAATTTGTGATGCCAAATAGTTTGCATAGCAGCTGATACTTTGTAGTCAAGTACCTTACAAACCCCCTTCCACCTCTTCTGGGTATACAGTACATACTAACTTGTGGTGTGACTGTGTCACATGATAAAGGGTACATTATGTACATAGCAAGATACAGTAGTTTATATACAAACATCATGAAAGCTTCACCTGACCCAAGTGTGTACACCCTACAAACTCCTCTCCCCTGCCCCCTGCCATCTACCCCCTGCCATCTACCCCCTGCCCCCTGCCATCTACCCCCTGCAATCTACCCCCAACCCCCAACCGTCCTTGTGGTCTCTCTTGGTGATGGCAATCTGTTAAATGACAGTGGGACAATTATGTGTAGAATGGTACAGTAGTCACACATCCTATAGATACTGTAAGGTCAATTTAAGATGACATCCTAGGTACTTTGACAGACACAGGTATTGCCAACAAATGATGGGAAATGAACATTAAACTTAAACCTTGGAATGAACCTTCCCTTGGACTAAGGCCAGTGATAAGACATGTCATATTATACAGGTGCTGAAATTATTAAGTACTATAAATCTTCCCATAGGCTCAAACTTTTCCAGTCACGTAGCTTCCAGGTAGATGGGAGAGTGCAAATGTAATGTGGTGACAGGTAAGAGAGGATCAAAGTAAAATGTAGAGAGTGTTGTAATTCTAGTATTCCATTAAATACGACAGAAATGTTTACTTGGCAGCGAGTAATCATTTTCACCTCTCACTAGATTGTGAAAATAAGTTAGATAATAGAACTAAAAATGCAACTTAACATATACATCTACCACTTTACTCAGGAAAAAAGTGATATTTCATGCAACATTTTGCTTGACAAGGAAAAAAACAAACTAGACTGGTACAGCCTTGCATCTTTATATAGTGCAAGTTGAATTATACATTATAAATTGTTTCGGTGATGACAAATCAAAAACAAAAAAATAAATCACTGTAGCAGGAACAAGGTTCAGTTTGTGCTAGATCACCTAGAAACCTTATCTCCAAATGATAGTTCATTTAATTGCATATTCATGCAATGTTAACACTAATAGTTCTATAAAGTTTACAGAAAGTTAGTCAGGTGTCAAAATTAATCAGGTGTCATGACATTTTTTCACAAAGTCATCATTTGAATTTTAACCTGCTCAATCAAATGGGTTCAGCATTCACATTTACATTATAAATTGTTTGGGGTGACAAAAATAAAAAAAATAAAATACTCACTGTAGCAGGAACAAAGTTCAGTTTGTGCTAGATCACCTAAAAACCTTATCTCCAAATGATAGTTCATTTAATTGCATATTCATGCAATGTTAACACTAATAGTTCTATATTTACAGAAAGTTAGTCAGGTGTCAAAATTAATCAGGTGACATATATTAGAACGACAACACAGGTTATTTTTTTTCACAAAGTCATCATTTAAATTTTAACCTGCTCAATCAAATGGGTTCAGCATATACAAACTATGACATCAACGTCCATTGTTTTCTTTTTTCTCTTTAAAAAATTCTTTCCCTTGAAAAATGAATAGTTCATCAGATGACAGACAAACTTTTAGCATAAAATGTAGTTTACTTGGCATGTTGTTACAAATTTTCACAAAATAGATCCCAAAAATGCTGCATTAGACGGAAGGAGAAATACAGTACCTGGGTCGCTCTGTAGGAAGTCTCCATCTTGAGTATCTGAGAGGCGGCTCCCGCCAACTGCAAGGACAGTTGGTATTGTTGGGTCTTCCCTGCGATATCCTGGATGACACGCCGAACATTGTCAATCTGTTGCGAAACCTCAGGGTCGGATATCTAATGACAGAGACAACAGAGCACGGAATAATTCATCATGGCCTAAAATATGCCAGAGTCTAATAATGGTCACAAAAGTTCAAACCTCAATAAGACTGCCCCGTTACCTTTAAAACAGGAGTTTATTCCCCGGCAAAAGTTTAAAAAGGTGCATGACGTACTACATAGATAATGTAACAATTGGTTCAACTGCTCGTTCCATTACTTCTAAGGTGTACGAAGTGAGGTGTTGAAATTGATTCAGTTTCATTCCAAACAGTGCATTGTGGGAGTGATCATCTCTGAGATAAACTGAAGAGCACCGCATCCAACACTTTGTCATTTGAAAAGCTGGAAGTTGGACCAACTGATACCTTTTTGCCAACACATAAAAATTTTACTTCATGTTGAATTTTTGTTTTACAGTCTTTGAATTTTCACCTTTGAGTTACTCTTGCTAATATATAACATTGATTTGATACTGTAGCTGAAATCAGTTCTACCTTTAGAAATCATTAAAGCGAATCTCACCTCCACGTCAATTTCCTCCTTGAGTCTTGACTTTATCTCTTCGCTGCTTCTGATCACTTCGTCTTCATTGATGACCTCGAAACTCTGACTGTGCTTGGGAATGCAGGGGGGTGGTGTCGGTGCGGGGGACCCTGGAGGGGTTCCTTCCACAGAAGGGAGTGACTTCCCCAGATTAAGACTGTCTACAATTTCACAGGAGATGAACTTTTCATATGCTGTAATTAAAAAAAAAAAAAGAGTTTACACTAATACAAAATACTTGTAAAAGGGAAACAAATTTTTCACTATAATAAAGATCATGTCACATGCAACGAGTACTGTGCTGTACCTTGGAACAAAGGTGACATTGCTTTATCATTCATTTAGTAATCTATTTATCATTCATTTAGTAATCTATTAATAATCAATACCAATGTAGACCACCACTTCAACTTAATCAAGTATCATTTCATATTATAACAAAGTAAAAGAAGATAACAAACTTTTATTAATATTCCATAACTTTGTTTTCTACTGTAAGTAGATCTATGTGCAGAATGTCGTCTAATACCATCCATTAAGTTTATACAGTAACTTGAACTTGGCAGTGAGCCAACACTTTACAGTTTCGGGACTATATATATTTCCACTACCGATGTAAACAACTGACCGGGTTTCACTTTTAATAGCAATAAACAATCTTCCTTGCGCAATCTGGGAATACCATGACTTAATATAACCTATCCTCCCAATGTTTTTTGTCCTTTTAATGTCTTACTATTTTTATTTTTTCATGGGACAGAATTAGGAATTTTAAGGCTTATAATGATGTTTACACCGGCTACTTCCACCATGTACAATTACAACTATTTGGTTTTAGACAATGGGGGGGGGGGGTTGGGAGGCAGCAGCAATCAAGTTTTGGTAAAGTACTGACTCTCAAATGGGTGTAATGTCTTCTTTTGTGTTCCCTCTAAAAATAAAAGAAGCTATGCAGCTACTTTCCACTAGAAGACAGGAGTTCTGATTAATGTTCACAATGTTGTGATCTGTATCAATATTGTAAATTTACATATCTTTCAATTAACATTATTAACATTAATATAAACAGGCCTCAGATCGAAACTAAACTGTCCCCCCCCCCCCATTTAAGTATTAAAATAATATTCCCAACAAAGAATAGGATAAATCTGCTCCTGGATACCTTTCTGAACGTCTTCGGAGAAATTATCGTTACGAACTTTGGTGATCTCTCGTGAGAAAATTCTCCACCAGTCTTGCGTATTAGAGTGTGCAGCTTTAGACTTGTTCAGTAATTTATAAACTTGAATTTCTGGGTCTAAATCTTGACTGATGACATCATCCAGGTCGTTCTGTGATGCACCGACTTTCTTGAGGAGTTCCAGCCAAGCTTGTCCAGGTATGTTCAGGTACAAGACCAAGATGCCGGCAAGTTCCCGGAAAAATCTTGCCCAGCGAAAGTCATCGTTCACTGAAAGTGTCAATGCATAAAAGTATTGAAATCGAATGAACGTTATCGAGTGCTATGTAATCGCTTCTTTGTTTTGAGAAATCAAAGTCTTGAACAAAGGCTACAGTGCACAGTTTTTGAGGCAGTGCCGTAAATGTGCATATAAAGGAACTTTAAATCGGTTAGACTTTACAAGATGAAAGATTGATAAAATATTAAGAGCCCCACGACATGTAGCTGATGATTCTGGACTTTGAACTTCTAACGCTCCTCTTCCCCTGTTGCTTTCTTATCTCCATCCCTTGTCTACTTATCCCCTTACATCTATTTCATTGTGTTCACCGTGCTCATTAACCTGTCTGTATTCTGTGCGTGTTTTTGTCCCTTCTGTTACTGTTACTTGTCATTTAGCCTCTGAAGAAGATCCTGCTAGGATCAAAACGTCAGGCCAACTTACTTTTACACATTCTAGTACACAGGCTCTCTAGTGGATAAGCAGTTTGCTAAAGTTTTATTTTATTTTGAAATATAAAAGTAACTTGTGCATAAATTGTAATGCTTACCTTCAATGCTGTCTTTTTGTGACGTTGGCAAACTGGACGATTCCACAGAAGTTGCTGCTGGACTACATTTTGACGATACATTTGTTAATGACATGGCTTGTGAGTCGTACTCGTATTTACTGTAAGCTGTAAAGTAGGATATCAGGTCGGACAGAGGTTGGGGGATGTATTGCGTTTGAAAAGAAAATTAAGTTTATAATAATCCTTTTAAAACCATCCTTAACTCAGTTGACAGAGAGGCTTTGCAGTGACGCATTTGTTGAAGGTTAGTGGTGTTGCCAAACTTGTACATCGATCTCATAGTTCTATGTCTCTCTTCTATCTGGGAAAATCAATAGCATACATGTGCTGTATCAACAATTTGATGAAAGTGAAAAAAAAATTACTTCTGCCTGCAGCTAAATAAAGCTTAGTATTTTGTATACATTGTGGATGCAGTATTGACTTCAGATAATTCTGTGGAGTCCTTCAAGTTAAGGTCCTTGGGCAGAAGGGGGGGGGGGCGTGATGCACATACTGTACATGAAAACAAAACAACAAAAACACTGAAAAGGAAATTTAAAAAATAAATAAATAGATAAAAACATCAGCATACTGTACATATACTGTATATGCTGATAGTTTACATACTGTATATAACATCATTATGGTTTTATAACTCATTGGAGAGAAAGGCTATAAATGCCAAGGCTCTCTTTGATTTCGTAAATATATTCACTCTTAACTTGCAGGCTGCTGCATTAGCTTTGTCAAGGCCAGAGTTTGTTCCAACCACATGTATGCCTCAATCCTGAGGGGGTTAGTATGCCTCAATCCTGAGGGGGTTAGTTTGCCTCAATCCCGAGGGGGTTAGTATGCCTCAATCCCGAGGGGGTTAGTATGCCTCAATCCCGAGGGGGTTAGTATGCCTCAATCCCGAGGGGGTTAGTATGCCTCAATCCCAAGGGGTTAGTATGCCGTTTAGTATATATACAGTAATTGTGGAGTATCGTTCTGAATATAAACACAGCTGCATTGCGGAGTGACTGTAATGCTACATTTGAAAATTGCCGGTTGCTTAAAATGAAACGTTACTTTGGACAAGTACATACACATACCTGTGCTGTTTATATCGGAGGTTTAAATTATATTAAGCAGTACCTCGAAACCATACAACGAGAGTCATGGACTTTCCTTCATAAGAAAATTACATTACTACTGCATCAAACTGTTGTCATTAAGATTTGTTGACATGTGGCCCATTTGTCCGTCTTACAGTGTCATTTAGTGCAAAACTTGTTATGTTGCACATGAGTTATGGCAAAAGTTTATGGACTTTTGCAGTCAGTTTGTGGGTGTTTGGCCAGGGGCCACCTCTTGGCCATGCAATGCCTTAAGACAGACACAAAACCTTGCCTTGTTCTTTGCATGCTACATTTGCAATACTAGCAAACTTGTGCAGGGGAAATTCACGTAATTACCCTGATCAAGTCTCTTATCTTCCTGTTTGAAATGTTCCATTAATTTATTATCCAAAGGTAGTTTCCACCTCGAATAAAATCTGGGCGATCTGATACAAGAAAAGTTTGGTCTTATGGAGGTACAGTGAGTACATTATCCAGTATCACATTGCAAGAATGTTATATAAAATGGTCAAGATGCTAAATAAGTCTAAAGACGTAGCAGTTTTCTACACTTGCGTAGCCAATCATCAATGTGAAAACATTTCTGAGCCTTCGAAAATGCTACACGGAATTTGAACACTAAGTCATTCCCTGAGGTTGCAATGCTTCAATTCAGCTTTTCAATATGGTAACTACAGTAACTGGTACTAGTGGTACAGTACTGCACTAACACTCGCAGTAGAATATTGTGAATTCGATCATGGCAACGTGGTGTCATGCAACAATTAGCCACATGGCCTATATGATTTTCAGAATTCACCTTGTTACTGATCATAATCATAATATACACTCCTACAAACATTTTGTACTAAAGCATAACCTAACGCTAGGCCTTTATGAAAATATCGAATCCATTTACTGCAACTGCGACAGTGCGAGTGATACTTGCTATAATATGATATCTACATGGTTACAATGGGTAGCCTAAACTATACTCGTTCGGATACAGTATTATAAGTGATTAAATAAACTCAGAATACTTAAATTTGGACGGTATGTTTCACTTACTGGCGAAAATTATGACAATATATGTTCATGGTTCACATTAACTCGATCCGAGTATGAAACAATGCACACAGGATTCTTCTTATAAGATACAAATATATTCCGTGTTTCCACTTTCAAGTCAACGATAATTGAACAAAATGTACTAGACCATGTATGATGTGTTAACAATCTGTGCGGGCTACTTGCAACTGCGCAAAACCGAAAACCGAAACAGCCTTATACATATTCAAATATCCTTTGTGTGTATAGTGTATAGTGAGTAAACAATTTTGAAATTTGCGAAATAGGGAATTTCTGTATTGCGCAATTTTAGTTGGAATTTAAATATTTAAATATGTATGACGCCATTCCACATGCGCACTTGCGACATCATGCGGGTGGAAGGGATATATTAAGTTTCACCACAGAGCAAACAAGGGACAGGATAAAACTTAACCTTTAAGCGTCAAATGGTGCATTCTTAGTCACAGACTATAATTTAGGTCTATACGAGTAGATCTAAACGCAAGTTCCCTCAACTGATTAAGGGGAATGAACACTGTATGTATATGTGTGAGTGTATATATGTATCTATATATAATTGAAATCGTAGTTAGTTGGAAAATCAAGAACAGTGAAAAACTTCCAGCCTCCACCGGGATTCGAACCCGGGCCTCCCGCTTTATATGCGGACACAATAGACACTAGGCTATGGACGCTATGTCCAGAGGTTCGAAAACCGATAAGGAAGGTCGTAATTCCACTGTAGGCGTTTGTTACCTGTATCGAACAATACTAGTTCTGTTTTGGTGACATATTTTGCCTTACTCTCAATGATCTCAATGATGTATCTATATATATCTATATACATATATATAGATCCGGCTTTAGGAATCACATATGATTCGAGTTGGTTAGCAGCATGATTGATCTCTAGAGTAAGGCAAATATGACTGACTTATTATTGTGATCGACGAACAATATATACCACCAACCCACTCCTCCCTCCTCCACTTAGTTACCTCCCTCCCCCCCCCCCCCCGATAATGATATGACTATACTGTATTCTGCAGTTATTTGTCAGTGTCTGAGTTTCATTGCATTTTATATTATCATTATTCATTAAGTTCGAGTATTGTTCCGTTTGCGGTAACGGTTTTTACACTCCACATGATAAATCATTTTTAAACCAAAACAATAATATAACAGGAAGGCAATATAACCGTTGGAGTGCCGGGAAAAAAATGCTGTATTGTTATGGATTGACATGATATGGTTGCTGGTAATACTGAGTCAAGAAGAAGCCAACGTCATGATGCATAGTATCGTGTAGCCAATAACCTGAAAACATGGATGTTGTAGGCCTATATATGAGAAGGCTGAAACTAGTCAAACGAAATAAAGTGAAGAAGAAACAGTTTATTCCGACCGATTATTCGTTAACTTCCAAGTTCTATACAAGTTCAAGTTAACCGCATAAAATAGCGAGTGGATCTAAACACTTCTGGAGGTCTTTATCCCCAACCCCCTCCTCTTCGGAATAAAATCATGGCGAACAGCCCCCCCCCCCAAACTACCCTCCCTACTGGCAAACAGAATATTAAAATATGTCCCTTTGCAAAATACATATACACATATACAACATGAGTAGCCTATATGCCGCACAACCTATAGACAGTCCTATAGACAGTCCAAAAGTCTTCAACATGGTTTCAAATGCTTAAAAATACAGCACCATTTTGCATCTAAGCACCCTCCAATTTCCCCCGACATTTCCACCCTTAGACGCCTCCCCGGACCGACTTAACATCATAGCCACCCCCCCCCCCCCACACCCAACCACCCAACCCCACCTCTCCTCCCTTAAAACACATAGCTGCATGTAGAATTAAACCAAAATGTACAGCCAAAATATGCCTTAGAATTCACCATTTTCAAGTCTAGACCTTATGCTAAATACTGGATCTGTTCGCCTCTCTGCTCCGGATTCCACGGCAACACGCCAAGCACACCAAACTACATCAAACATGCACCACCACCAGGGAGTCGCACCAATTAAGTTGAACACACTTAAAATATCACTTCGATGAACTACCTATTCATGTAGCCTATACAGACAACCAACCCCCCCCCCCACCATCTTAGGAAAGACAGGCATACATTAAAAAGTCAAATAATCAACTTGCAGCCTCGTGGGCTACCCTCCCCCTCCCGGTGAAGTCCCCTGTGTCACCCTTAAGGGTGATAAGTAAGTTAAGGCAATGCTTACCATACACATGTAAAAGTATACAACCAAGTAAAAATCCGATGAACCGCCAATTCGTGTATACTGTAGTCTGCTGTTATCAATAGTTCTGTGCTACGAGAAACTGAATGAAAATGAAACACATACCATACATACATATATATATAAACCTTGTTTGTTATTCAATAAACTTGCTCGAATAGGCCTATATGTTTACAATGCCTGTGAGTTGTTAAACACATCATCATGGCGCAACATCATTGCGGCAGATGCCTTTTGTATATAGGATATGTGCAAATAGTCACGTAGTCTCCGTTATTACATTGCCGATATGTAATAACCCCTACCGCTTTCACATTTACCAGGGGTTGTGTGTAAAACCTTCGCCGTTTTGTGACAGGGATATATTTACTAAACTGTCATAGCCGTATTTGGTCCTTATTCGAATCAAACATGTAAAGAATTCTAGACTACCTACATATCCTAATTAGCGACGTGCGTATAGTAAGCATAGCCTTGAAGCGCAAGTTGAATTTCGTGCGAAAAGCTATTTTTTTACATCACGTTTATAGACAACCAGGCGCGTATCCAGGATTTTCTAACCCGGGGGGCGCGAATTACTATCTAAGCGGAGCGCCACCATCGGTTGGCGCGGAGCGTACAAGAAAATTTCTGGTTTTGAT
>JAIPMN010002831.1:0-24165 GCA_020650975.1 Apostichopus californicus | reverse complement strand
GAGTTGGAAAATCAGGAACAGTGAAAAAACTTCCAGCCTCCACAGGGATTCGAACCCGGGCCTCCCGCTCTGTACGCGGACACCCTAACCACTAGGCTATGGACGCTGATTGTATGTCCAGAGGTTCGAAACCGGTAAGGAAGGTCGTAATTCCACTGTATAGACGTTTTTCACCTGTATCGAACAATACTAGTTCTGTTTTGGTGACATATTTGCCTTACTCTAGAGATCAAACATGATGCTAACCAACTCGAAATCATTTGTGATTTTTAAAGCCGGATCTATATATAGGAAGAATCCTACGGGGAAATAGATGTACGCCACTCACTGTATGACGGTTGAGAAACCTTTGATATCTCAACATAACACCACCATCGTAATTGTGAAGTTTAGAGGCGTGTTTTGCGACATTTCAGAAAATTAAAACATCGGTCAAAACATCAAATAACTAGTTCAAGGATAGAGAGGTTGATTTCCGGTGATTCTCTGTTGTTTCTTTAATTAGTCTGAAGGTAATGATAGACGTGTCGTCTAACCCATATATACACGATAAACTTTATTTACTCAGTAAAATGTTTGTGGTTTCCACTAAACCGGTAAACGCCAAGCTCGGATTGTGGCCTTTTCACCTTAACAAAGAACTTCCCCTTTGATTAATAACACGAGATTGTCTTACCTTTGTTTAAAGCTGCGTTCTATTCGGAATTATTTCACTATATTAAAAAGCGTACGATATCTCATCATAGTAGACATAGCTTGGCGTACGCAATACGCAGATTTTGATGTTGTATATAGGCATCATATCAATGGTTTAGGTATACTGACGTGCAATGGCGTGCGCAAGGGGTGGCTTGGTCACCGGCAGTCTTGGAAAAGAAACCTCCTTATCAACTTCACACAAAAAACCAAGCTTGAGTATTTATTAGCAAAACCTTGCGTTTAGAGTTAGTTGAAGATCTAATTTAGCTATCCGGGGCTAAACGTTTTGTCAGGGGGAAGGGGAAGAGGTGGTGGTGTCATAGTTCAATCGTTGTTAAGCCACAGTGCCACAAGGAGGCGACACCTTTTATTGTTGTTATGAACTTCCTTTCAAGGTGACTTTGGTGACAATGTGAGAAGGTGACAAGATGACTTTGCAAAAGTGTTGCCATGGATACCAGCGCCATTTTAAAAGACATCTAAAGAACTTCAGTATTTTTAAATCCAGAATTTGAAAAACCAATATGTAGTCCAGAACAAACAAAATTTGCAATAGCTTAAATAAAGAAAACCATTAAAACTATTATCATAAGTTAAAGATCATCAGTATACTGGCCCCAAAGTTTTGCACACTAAACCTGCATTATAACGTCGTTTAAGAGTATTAAAACTATATGTTGTCTCCTACTTGGAATAAAACAAAAATTGTTTTGTTTTGGAGAAGTTGTTTATCCAACTATACCTCTATCGCATAGACCAATTGAATGATGGTTGTTATTAGCTTCTCCTTTAAAGAAATATACCGACTTTTTACTCGCGGTAATAATTACCATTCTTACCAAATATGTATTGGCGCCATAAAGATCGTGTGACAGAAAAATCGATGATTTGTTTTGACGCTGGCAGGGATTGAGAGAAACGTCCAAATATTTACTTATTTTTGGGGGCTCGAGTAATATCGGTGTTTGGAGTTCACTCGTAGATCATGAGCAGAGGTGATCTGTAAAGTTGAACTGTTGAACCAAACGATTTCTGATTCAGTTTTGTTGAAAACAAATTAATCAGTATTAGACCCTAGTCGGAAAGAATATGATTTATGCTGCAAGGAATTTATCTCTGGAGATATAATATTTGTCAGTTTAATAGTACAAAGAGTTCGATGTACAACCACCCACTGATGCTTGGGGTCACGAGAGGTTCACATGTATGGCGCGTTCTTACGCAACAGTTAATCGCAGCTTCGGTGTCTATCATTGTAAGAGCGTTATACGAATGGTTTCCTGCCCCGAAGGGTCCCCCGTTACGGAAGAATGATGGAAATGGGATAATGGTCCCCAATAATTTTCAGAGCAATAAGCATCGGGTCTGTCGGGGTGGGGGTGGGGGAGGGGATGGGGCAGGGACCTCCGGACCCCCTACATGGGAGTCGCCTTCCAATACCACAGGACCACATGATATACTTTATAAAGTCCTTGGTTCGCCTCTGGCCCTTCCATGAAAGTTCATGGTAATTATGCCATGTAATATATAGGCTATACACATAACTGGGTATACCCCTCTGTCCAACCATGCATGGAGCTAAGTGGTCCAACCAGGACGTTTATGTAGTAACCTTTTACCTCGCTAATCGTAAATTAGATGGTTATAAACTGTTTTATTCAACTCTACAGAAAATGTTTTGGTCTCACAAGATATGTATTGCTTTGTCACTTCGTTTGCAACACACTGACATTTCTACCTAATTGCAATTCGTAATTTAGGTGTAAGTTTGATGAAAACAGATTATGGTTTCATGTTTTTAACAACCTTTCTCTTGACTGTGGAATATGGTATGGTCAGCTCGTAGAGAACCAAATAAAATATACAACTTTCAAATCTGAAACAAATATTCCTAATTCATTTGAAAAGTTAACAATCTTGTATCAATTTCATGAGGGCCATCTGGTACGATTTTACAACATATACCTGGTTGACACTGGTGACTTGTCACACCTACACACCCAAGTGTGTATGCATAATTCAAAACAGTCGCTTCCGGGGCACCGCAATGGGCCACATCTACGCGACCCCTGGCCACTCCCTTTACCACAGCGTTATCCAGTATTGTCATCTCACTGGTGAAAGTGTGTATGTATAATTCAGACAATACTCAATGGAGCACATCAGTGCGCCACATCTACGCGATCCCCGGGGGTAATCCTGCAGGGCGCATGCGCTCAATAATATTTTCAAGTTACCTCGCAGGTACTCATTTATACACCCGTCTGATGAGAGGTTATTGGGTTTAAGTGCCTTGGCCAAGGACACAAGGTATTGGAATGGCCCTGCAGGACTCGGACGTGAAATTCTATAGATCACAAATCCATTACCTTAATTGCCACTTGACTTCTCTTCGAAGTTCATACACATCAGTTGATGACAATGACTCAGCATCCGGCCATTGAGTTTCACTCGGTTAAATTAAAAGAATGAAAAGGAGGGAGGGGGGTTTGGGGGGGGCGGTAAATAATTAAATCATCTAACGTTACGTCTTACACAACAGAAAAATGCAAGAGAAAATGTTCAATTTCTTTGTTTTATTTCAAGATTTTCGAAGAAAAGCGTAATAGAATATTGCACGGTTCTTATATTGTACATACAAAATCTTAGTACATAAATTTGATCATTTAGCTAAATCCAATAAAAATTGTATTCTTAATTATATGAAATTAACAAGTCAATGTAAAGGTTACACCAATATCATAGTAATTGGGTTTACCCTTTGCCAAAACCGACAGCAGTGGTGGACAAAAAATAATACATTAGACAAGGCGGTTGGTTTTGTGAAAACAAAAATCGCAAAAAAAATAATTATGTCATAAATATCACCCACACTCCTTTTAATAACACAACTTCAGTCATAATAATCCATATTCTGTCGGTGTGTTTATTTCTTGATAATTGGACTGTTTTCGTATTTCCATATAACACGATCCATGTTCATATTCCTTTGAAAATAATTTTACATATTTATCAGAGAAGAAAGAGGGAAAATATATGGAATTATCATGCAATCAAATCCGGTTCATACCATAAAACATGAATTTTCTTATAAAACCATTAGGAATATTGAAGACAATTTTTTTTTTGGCAACAAAGTCACAATAACTTAACTACATGGAGTATACCACCCTTCATACGTATACATGTCAATTACTTCAGACTTCTGCAAATGAATAATTTTAGAAAATGGGTTCATTGTGACGGACATGGGGAGGGGGGGGGGAATTAATACTCTTATGTTGGGTCATATAGTTGGAAGGGTATATGGGGGACAGTGTGGGGCCACAAGTAGCCACGACATTACACCGCAGTTAGTAATACTAACTTTGGTGATTCACTAGTTTAAATTAATTTGATGACTGAAATAAGATCTATGCTCTGCCATTATATCTGCGTTGTATATAGTTGTTTCTGCCTTATTTGTGGATTTTCAGACCTAAAATCTGAACATTTGCTCTACGACATGTCTACCACGTACAACACTGGTGTGCAGGTGGCGCTCTTCCCCTCACCCCCACTTCCATATGACATCGTGACGTAAGACAAAACAATCTATTGTACTTTCTTCAGAGTAGCGCGTTATATAAGGCAAAGATGTGAGATCTTTATAAAATCAATATTTATGGAAAAAAGATGTGAATTTTAACAAATTAATTCAATAGGCTGTTTTTCAATTCTAACTTAACAGCAAAACCCGAAAACAAGTTTTCGTTATTTCAAGGCAAGAAGCAGCTCTTAACTACCTAGGCTCACTCGAATGTATTACTTGTGAATGACAATTATATCGAAATCACAAAATCTTGCGAAACCTTACTCATTAATTATAATCTATTAAAATATGCGCCATGTGGTCCAGCCACTGACAAATTTGGTGAAAGTTATTATTTTGAAACGTGTCCAAATACACGTTCAATATGCGAAATGAACGTCACATCACAAATCATTAATTCATTTTAAACCACACCCTCTGTCGCAACAGACTCAATCTCGTATATTGGCAGTGTTTGTTCGTATTCATTATCATGGTTAGTCTTTTTCTCGAAGAATTCCCTTTGTTCTCCATTAATTGCGAATTCATTTGAAACCACACCCTCTGTCGCAACAGATTCCATCTCATATTTTGGCAGTGTTCGTTCATATTTATCTCATGGTTAGTCTTGTCTCGAAGAATTCCCTTTGTTCTCAATTTCTTGCGAGCTGACAGCAAATAACTGCTAAAAGTCCTACAGTTGATACTTCTCTGTAAGAGTATGTGCGTCGTGACCACTTCATTTAATTGACTATACTCGCCGCATCCGGAATTGATCAAAATCATCCAGAATTGACGAAGTACATCATTGACACTAACATCTTTTCTTCGTTGCGAAGAAATCTTCCAGGTACCTGGGGAAGTGGGGTTTAATATGCTTCAGACATTCTTCGCTACCTCGACGGACAACAAGCCATTTCCGTGTTCTGTCGTCTACGTTTAACGAGCATTACACAAGCTCGGGCCAGCCGAAACACTTCTCGACATTTGGTATGAGGAAAGACCTAAGTGCTTGCTCTCATTTCGTCTCTAAAGGCATCACGATGTTCATCATCAGAGTGGTCAAACTCCTTCAACTTCTTTTCGGCGACCATGATACCACCTGAAGGACTTTATGTGCGACGTGCCTGGTTACACTACCCCGTCTCTTCCTCAAAACCAAGGGACTTCTACTCCTCTTGCGTTTGACTTCCATCAGATGAATCACCGATTTAAAGGCCCTCGCGACCTCCAACCAACCATCTGCTGCTGACACCTCAAAGAATTGGCAACCGTGCTCCTCCGCCAGTTGTTGACCCTCTTCTCGAGTGACTTTATGTGCCTTTGGATGAAGATCGACTTTATTGGCAAGAACCACTATTGGCAAAGACGCCCCCTTCTTGACGTGTCCGTGAAGTCGTTTCAGTTGAGCTTGCATCGTTTCAAATGATTGGTAGCTAGACACGTCATAGACTAATGCTACTGCATCCGCCCATCTGATTTGCTCCGACAGATTTCTTGCGTCTTCCATCTGTTCATACAAAAAGAGAGAAAAATAGAAATAGTTATACATCAACTATATGTCGAATGCCTTTAAATTCCAAGCAAAACAATGACGTTTGTGTTCAAACATTTGCAAAAAAAGTGGCATCTGGTTGAAGGAGACTATCCTAAATATACGTCACATGGAAACAAAATTAATGGATGATACCTGGTATTTATTGTTTAGTTTCGTTAAGTTTACCCCTCTTTAATTTTTTAATTTATTTTCTTTTTGTCTTGATTTACAGCTCGCTACCCATTAAAAGGGCAATTACATCGAGAGAAATGTTTGCATTCGTCTTCACAAATCTGTCAGGGCATTTTATACGCGGAGATAAATATATAATAACATGGTCTTGTTTGGGGAGTTAAGTGAAGAGACAGTCACACTAAGAGAGCGTTTTTCCATGGATTGTGTACCGCAATGACGTCAACACCTCGTGAACACTCTATATTACGGTTTCAGAATGAACTCCTTGACTTCCCCTTTTTCAAGTCCATTACATGTCAACTTTTTGGCGTAGACTGAGAGAAATTATTATTCCGCTGATCTTAACTCGTGATTTTCCTTATTTTATCCTTTTTCTTATTTTTTACCCGTTCAATATCACAAAGTCGGTTAATTGTTGTTTTCGCTAGTTCGCACGTACACGACAAAACCATCCTATTGAGATGGGTCGAGTAAGGTACAAGTGCCTTACGTTGTCCGATGATCAAATCAAGGAGGCCTGGTTTATATCCGAGGGACTTTTTAAAAAAAGGAAAAATACTCGGGGGGGGGGGGTTGATAGGCAGATGTAACATTTCGCATTTAATGCCATGTATCGTGACTAACCGTCACCCATTAAAGATGTATCAACGCTCACAGAGACAGGCGAAGAGTTAACAGCGGGTTTGAGAGAGTGCAAACATTGGTAACTCAGGACTCAACTGCAGGCGAGATGTTGCGTGCTCGCTGTTCAAATTTGTAGATTAACTTAGGAGGCCATTTTGACGGGATAACAAAATTCATTCACGGTAGACGATATTACGCATGCGCTGTGCTTAAACAGATTGTTCGTATGTCTATGGAACATAGTCTTGGGGGGGGGGGGACAAGGAAGTTGCGGTTCATTTATCCCACATACGATTAAATCATGAATTTAGGTTAAATTAATTGTTGATATGTTGTAGATCTTTTACAAAACAAAATCATTGCCCACGGTTTTAAGCTGAATAATTTGACAGCCGGAAACAGCTATAGCCTATTGAAATATTACAAGCGCCAAAAGATTTCTCTCCTATCCCCCCCCCCCCCCCTTGGACTATGGCATATCAAAACTAAAAATTCTGGCAGTCGTATTATACTTTAGTTACGGAAACGTTTTTTTCTCCTTCAAATTTCTACATGGTTGAATTATGGAGTTGGTACTGTATAGGCAGATAGTGCCACGACTGAATAAATGTTTATCTTATACAGCCGTACCCTTTGTTATAGGTATCAATGCATAGTTCACCAGAGTACACACATCAAGAACATACATTTCACTATCACTATAACATTGACACTTTTTATGTGACCTGTTTTTTTTTTATTGTGACTTGTTTGTTTTTATGTAATGAATACATGCATGGGGTTCGAGCGGAAGTAAAGGTTACCGGGTTATTGTCATTCATCTCTTTGCGGGAGGGCGTGTATACCTCATGTTCAGATAAGCAAGTTCAAAGAATAACATACACAAATAGCTGGAATGCTGGATTATATTCGACAAAATTCTATGTTTGTCAAATCTTTATCTTTCATTTAACCTCCCCCAGATTCTGGAAACTATTCTACGCGACAACTGATTACAAACGTTATTTATGGACTTGTTTGGCGGAAGTTGCTGAGTATCTGCATGGTTAATAATCTTTCGTGCGTGTAGATTATCACATAGAGTGTATAGCCTATGGACCTATATCATGTTATAGTCTGACAGCTTTCTGCGTGTCTATACATACGGAGAGCATACAATGGCTACCCGCATATATCCAAAATAAATAACCCCGTGAAAGTCGATCGCTCGGCCACGTTCTGCACAACGATTTTATTACAAATTAATGAATGAGTTAGGTCTAACATAGTCTCGAGGGGGAACTTTATAACATAGTTACGAGTTAAGTATTTACGTCATATTGGGACTAAATTAATATTCCCCGAAAAACAGTCAAAACTCGTGACTTGAATATTAAAATGGAACAAATCAGGGAGGAAGAAATTGCACGTATTGAAACAGCCAAGATGGAAGAAAGAGGCCACAGACAATAAAGTATTTATGGCTGGACAAATGCTCTTCTAAATTTCGTTGTAAAAATTTCGCTAAATTATAGAAAATGTCACAAAATCAAGAAACCTGATAAATTAATGTACACACGCGCACGGAATTAAATCATAAATGAAATTAACAGTTTAAATTCAATTTCAAAAGGGAGGATTATGTTAGATTACCCAGAGTAGATTTAGTTATTATAAAAATTATGAATATTCATGTCTCAAGCAGAGTCGACAAAGCGAAGAAATGTATAACTATTAACTACCGGTAAACTATCGACAAAACTAAAAAGATAATGAAACGTCTGGATGTCGAAGACTAACTCACCTTAGAGCAAGTATCAAGCATAGATACGTTGTACTGTTCAGCTTCGCAGTCGACCGTATGTTGATATATTGAATCTGTGTAGAAGAAACGAAACGAACTCTTTGAGAAAATTGTGTTTTCAAAATCTACCAGAAATAAATAAACGAAATAATCATTATAACATTGTGAACAAATATGTTTGTTTGTAACTAAATATACGCCCACCCCCACCCCTCCCCACTCCTCCATCAGCCATCCTCTTCTCCTCTTCTTAACAGACAAGAACGGAGAGGAAGCAGGTATCTTATGCATGAGATAATTAAAGATCAAATAAGGAAAATGGCTGACAGACAGACATACAGACTCACAAATATATTATATGATAACATTGTTTATTGCCACGTACCTTCGTGAGAGTCGTAATCTCCAATGAATCTCTTTGTAAGGAAGCGAACCGTTAAGGCTGAAAAGATAAAAAGAGAGTGAAAAATTGAGTTGAAATCACTAATTCGTGACGGTTAAAAAATATAAAAAAATAAAAAACTTTTTCTTAAGTTAAGAAAGTTTATGGTTTTACACTTCAAGGAGAATGTAAACGATTGGAATGGATTATAATAAAGATAATGAAACGTTCCGCTCAGATATCTCGCTCTACTTGAAGTCCAGTGCAACAAGTTTGTAACAAGGGGTGCGTCGTCTGAAAATGTTTGTAATTGTTATCTTTCTCTGTTGGTAATGTGAACCTGAAATCACTTTACTATAGCCAACATGTATAACATACTATAGACAAGCAATATGAAGTATAGCCGTGTCCAATCAAGATTCGGGCCTGGACCTCCAAACGGATATGATATACAGAAATCTAGCCCAAGGAGGGTCTATGGAAGTAGGCCTGGTGAGATGTGTAGGGATCAGGGTGAGCTGCTGCGCCGGGTCCAGGGGTAAATTAGGTGGCCCGCTGTAAACTACGGTACAGGGAAAATGCGGAGGAAGCCAGGTAAAGATGGGATAAAGAATAATATCTTCTCAAAATTCTCAATTACTTTATCTTATCACGTTAAGGGAAACACGAAGTGTGCAAAACAGTGGCGAGTTGACATAATTGTGACCATGGCTAGGCCTGGTTATTTTAGACGTCTCTGCATGGAAAGACTGGTACGGAATTTCAAGAGCCATATAATACATGAGCGTACCCCATGCAGGGTTCGTTGTACGGTAGAGGCATTTCAAACACATGGTTGCATCATATATGAAATCGCATGCAGGCTCAACAAACTTGACAAGAATAGCATATGTAACAATTTTGTGCTTCGACTTAGACGTATGGAATGTTTATTTTGACGTTTTGTTTACTCATCGACAGACTTCAAGATGAAAGAGACTATTTTTGTTGACAAGAGAAAAAGATACGAAGTCAATTGGCCTAAACCTGCCCTATTTCTTCATGACTGCATTACATTGTAAGATAAACACGTGTTTATGGTGTTATTATTGTGTTATTTGTAACACTATCTCAGCAGGACAAATTTAGAACGAAATATCTAAAAGCAGGGGAGGATAAGAAGATGATTGAGGACTATTTATAACTCTTGTCGTTATTTTTAACATTCGTTACGGCCTATTGAAACAGGTCATTCTAAATTTAGATGCATTGGCTATATACAATAGATAAGACACCACACGGACACACATCACCATAAGGTCAGATATCATACTGTGTATCCATGGCAACCCGGGGTTCCTCCATAACAATATAAATATTAACGTTCTGAAATATCAAATCAGTTAGGTATGATGTTTGTGAATATGTGTGACGACCTCGGCTTCACCGAATTTCTCGCTAAAACTTTTGTTTTGACAGCTTTATACCATCCTGTCTGAGCTGAGGCAGGTGCGTACACAAGATGGCCGCTATAGCCGGTTAGACATAAATAGATTACTAGGTTATATCAACGAGAGCAGTAACCAGAGCAGTTTAGTATAGTGACGTCACTGAACATTACACCGCTAAACATCTTACTACCCATGTAACTCATGATAGGGAATCTCTATATTAGTTTATGTATTGTATGGGAAGAAATTTATTTGACATTTAAAGCGAAGGAGGAAGAGTGCGGGAGATTAGTAGAGGAGCTGAGGAGAGGTTGAACGAGATGGAGGGGGAGGGGTGATGGGAGGAGTGAAGTGTTGCAATTGTATTGTGATTGATGTATATACTGATCACAGTGCGCAGCAGTTCTATAGTAATTCCCACGCTTTGAAGGGTTTCCAAAATGTTCAGCGAATGTTTCGTTGACGAGTTATTCTCTGTACAAACAAATGACACCATCTATATATCCTACCATACTTGCAAAATTATTATTATTAAAATTTGAAAAATATTGCTCATTTTTCGCTCATGTCTTGTGAAACATGATCATTAGTCTTCAAACAGCACTAAGTGACTGCTTTCTGCAGTAGATAGTTTCAAATTAACTTGAGACTCAGGCAGGCTAATATTGCATTAGTAATATTACCATGGCAACCGTGTCTAGTTGATATTGTCTACTCAATTTCTTAGTATAATACCGGGTATCCTGCACGTATTTCATGTCAAGCCTTGATATGTATCACATAGGCCTACGCAGTGGATTTTTTTTTAAATTTTTATAAGAATGTCTTGAAATTCCATGATAATTGTAAAAAAATGTTAGTGATACGAAATAGCCAGCGACATAATCTAGAAATGGTTGGAAATCGACGTAAAAATAGTTACAACATGCCACGTGTGGAATAACCTCTAGAGTCGTACAGGAGGTATCGTAAAAGAGGTGAACAGTGAGTACATGCTTCTGTTCCTATATACTTTATGTGCTTGTTGTTTTTGGCTCTTCAATGTAAAGCAGATTTCGGAGAAGAAACAATGGCGTAAACTTTAATAGCGGAAGTACTGGCCAAACTGCAAAAAAATATTCTACTGCGATTTATCAGAGAAGGAATGTTAGAATAATAAACCATTCTAACCACAAAAATTCCTTTCAGGAACTGATAAAGTAGTGCAGGACTTTTATATGTTTTATTTACGCATTTACGCGTGTAATATCTTTTGCTTAAAAGTTCATCCAACAAGCTGCATAGCAAGAATTCTCCACACGAGGAGGCCCTGTCACGTGTCTTTTACACTCTATACTTGATCTTATCTGATAGTTGAAGAGTTTTTGATTGCCCTTTTAAGTGGTCTGATAGGAATTTAAAATGATATGACATCAGTAAATTTGGACAACTAAAGATAGCGCCTTAATCTAAAAGCAAACCTCATAGTTGTCTCCGAGAGTGAGATGGGAGTCTACGGTATATATGGTACGGGCCGATATAGGCCCCTAAATATGTTTATGTGCGTGTGTGTTTGTGGAGTCTACGGTATGGTATGGGCCGATATAGGCCCATATATATGTTTATGTGTGTGTGTGTGTGTGAGTGATGTATGTTCGAACCAACTCAACCAAAATACTTGCATATAAAGCAATGGCCAGTTTACATTTACTATTTTAATTTGACTACTTTTATGATTATATTTATGCCTGTACATGCACGACACAATAATACGTCAACAACTCAACAATACTGTTAATTTTGATATTATTTTCTAACACCCATATAGGAGCTACCCACCCGCCCTCAGAACACTTATGTACACCCAGTCCCCCCCCACCCCCTTCCCAGCCTCCTCTGATACCGCTCGACTACTAGCCGTAAACTTGGCTAAATGCCAAAATATTGTTACGCTTTCATCAGATGTGCAGTATACGTTAGTCTTATAACCAAGATGGTTTGCTTGCTTCCAAGTCGTAAAGACTCTGGGATGTCTTGTTATGGTCACCATAGAGAAGTTTTATTGCAATCATTTACACACAGCTCCCTAAAGCTTCTGCATTCCTCTGCCCCCATTGATTCATTGATATGCTAATTAACTGTCCAATAGCGTAATAATCAGGACACCAACATCAGTAAATAAGGTATTCACTTGAAGTATAAACACCCACGAGCGCTGAACATAAAAAAAGCATGCGTACAAGTCAAAACAGTTTGATCATGCCTTTAGTTGGGAACTGGTTTGTCTTGTTTGTTTGATCTGGTAGTTTTGGAATGTGGCCACAGCAATAGACAATGTCGTTTGGCTTATATAGAATTGTGTACACAACAATACCACAGTATGCCAGCTATGCATGTTTTGGGTTAATTAAACAGAACGTTTTTGTTTCTTTGTTTTGACTTAGGATTAAGAGAGTTAACAGAATGTGGAAAAGATATTTGGAAAATTTCCAAAGCTTCATGTACGATCGTTATCGTTCACCGAATCCACAGATGTGTAGGATACGTTGGTAAACCAACATTTCTTATGCCGTGATCTGCAAAGCTATACATGAAGTGCTACTCTATCTCCTTATTCTACTTCATCCAGTATTTCGATGATGATCATTTCCAAAAATTGATTGTATAGGCCCTACTATACTACCGGTAGCTACCAGACTTAAGACGCCCCCCCCCCCCTACACCAGGCACCAAACTGCCGCAAGAAGCAAATAATAATATATATTTATATAGCGCTTTTCATAAAGAATACCTCAAAGCAGTTTACCTGGGACTATAGTAAAAGAAGTACAAAATAACATAAGATACATACAGCGTAATAAAAGGAATAAAGTTGTCCAAGCAAAATCAGAAAAAAAGCCAGTCAATCAATCCTCCTATATGCCGGATAGAATAAGCTGTCCATAGCGGACTAAGCACAATAATGCACGGTGGATTGGGATAGGGGTAGTGCATATGGTGAGGAAGGGGAAGGTAAGGTAAGGGGAAGTTTGGATGAGTTAGGGTCATGGGAATCGTGGGTGATAGCGAGGGGTGGGAGCTAGGAGCATAAGAGAACGGTCCTAATCAAGCTCGCAACGCGGCCCCTTGGTCCACACCATACATCTTTTTCTTGTTTCTGTCTCCGAGTAAACCAGAAGGCCCCACGGCAGGCTATTGAGCTGTTCAATTCAGGGTCATGAGTTAACAGACTTTTTTAAATTCTCAAGCAGGATGGATTTAATTTGAAAACTGAAAGGTCATTGACGAGGAAAATATTGGTCAGCTTCTGAGAAGTGTTTACAACGAAACAATACTAACAGAAGTCGTTGTTAAGGTTATGGAACGCGGGCAAGATTTACAACTTTGAAAGAATTCGAGTGGGCGAGAGTACGTCTTAGTGAGTGATTGGATTTAACGCCGCACTGTAAATTCACTAAATATCATTACATCACCTTCAAACATTCGTTTGTCTCGGTTCTTTGGACAAAATAATCGGGGTTTTAGTTCTATTTTAAATCTCTTGTCACCGTTTTATCTTAATCGTTCGCCATTTTACCTGTAAGGTCAACCACCTGAGCACAACAAAGACTTTAACAATTTAAGGTTTACCTGGCGAAACTTCACTTTTAGAAAAGACGATAAATGTCATCGGGCTTGAGGTGGGGTGTGTGTGTGGGGGGGGGGGGGATTCATTGTTTCTTCTGCCATGCTGAACAAGGTAAAGAGTTAACAATAATCATGAAGTGAGCCCTATATGTTGTCACTTTTTGTGCTTCTCGGAACCATTTATGTTTACTATGGACATGAGTTGCCGTTTTGAATTCATTGCGTGGAAAATGAAACAAAATGAGTGGTTCTTTTATGAAAAATGCAAATCCTTTGTATTCAACAAGGAGAGAGCTATAACTGGATTCTGTTTTCAATTCATGTTTACTTATCCTTGTAAGCTTTTGTCTTAAGACTTGGATCGAACTTAAGTATTTTTTTCTTATCACGAAACAGTACCGCAGCATATCACATGGCACACAGTGGGGTTGAACAAACAATTTAGCAAGCGAGGAGTAAACATTTTAATGTTAAGACAAACAGCTTCATTATCTTTCAAAATAACGTTAGAAGTTCCTTGACTGCAGCACTAAGAATACATACTAGCAAGTAATCTTGTAAACAGACGTTTAGCCAGCAAAAAGTCTCGCATCGATTGCCAATCCTCTTTTTTCTTGTTTTGGTGAGATAAGATCAGTGTATAGCTGAATATACCAATCGGTATTCTTAGCAGGGACTTAGATACACACTTGTTTGCTGTTAGGCTATAATTGAACGATTGGGTACACGTGCAGTTTTGACCACTGGCACTGATGCACTGGCCTACACAGCTAACATAAATCCTACTGGGTGCCACCTACTCGTGATTTGTCCTCTGTGTAATGTCGCGCAAGCGTCATAATTATGCCTCTCTTCTGCGCAAGTCAGCCTGACTACACACAATGTGCTGTTTGTCGTCAATCCTCAACCGTTTAGTATTGACTATTTCTCATTTTCTTTTTCTTTTTATGATAATACGCTGCCTGCAGTGCAATATTCTGTCGCGCATACGGCATAGATTGCGTCTCTTTTGCGCGAGTATCCATGACTACATAGTACATCCCACAATGCACCGCTTGTCTTCAATCCTTTAACGCCAAGTTATTTACGCCTGCGCAAGTCGTTCAGTATATGCTGTCGCGCATGCGTCTTAGATATTTCTGCTCTTCTGCTCGAGTCACCCAGATACCAAGATGCATCGCTTGTCTTCAATCCTCTAATGTTAAGACTGACTAAGCCTAGATATATTTCCATCATGTCTATTAACGTCTGTAGTACAGCACATGTTGTTTCAGCCTAACGTATGTCAGCTATCTCTATTAATGACCAAGTTACGATTTATGAACTGCATAACACATTCCGTCATAGTTGATGTGATGTTAAATTGAATATATAGGACCCATTAATAATTACTGAATGATGGTAGATATATATCCTTTGAAGTGAGTACCTCCCTAATCTGCAACGCCTCATCACCATCGGATGTCGGATGCGCGCATGTGCATTATTTATCTCTCCCCCCCCCCCGCCCCCCACATTCATTCCTTTATCATAAATCAGATAACAAGATGAGAATAACTCAAGTCAAGTTTATCAATTCTTGACCCAGACAAAGCAACGAACGTACATGAATGAAATCAACAACAAACTCTGATACGGATTCACCTTTGTGCTACATTACAGTCAGATCATAATGGAGTTCTGAAAAGTTGTTTACGTGTTTAACAGTCAAAGAAAGCAATACATCAGTGGAGAGGTTATAGAAGTAGGACGTGTTGATATGCATTTCCAGTACCACAGTATAGTGTTATCTGTAATCCACTATAGATAGGCTATACGACATGCTTGTGTGTATATATGGTTTTGTCGTGGCGGTTGTCTTAACACTGGCAGTAAAGTTGTGGTTGTTCTGATTATCAGAAGACGTGATAACAACACTTTACATTACTATGAAACTTTTTTTTATTATATCAAAGTATTTCCAACCGCTTTGATAAAACTGACAGCCATTTCCCGGTTAATTAATCAAAGAAGACTGCGGGTTTTGTCCCACTATTGGCTAAGCTACCTCATTGTGGTATACTGCGTTTACTGTTTTTGGGCAGGTCACCAGTTTATTGTCCTAACTGTACTAGAAGGGGCAAATGATGGCCAATTATGCTTCAGCATTTGAATTCTTGAGTATTTTTTTTCTCACTGAGACATTGAATTGTCTAATTTAACACTCCTCGATATCTTGAAATAATTGGGAGATGCAAAACTTTGATTGTTTTAGCATGTTAAAATATGGGGCTAATATACTAATGACTTTAAACAAACTGAGGGGATACCACACGTATAGTATAAGCTAAGCATGTAGATATTTTGAGAGTATATAGTAGGCGGTGTTACTTTATACTGTGGTGGGGTAGGGTGGGGTAGGGTGGGCTGGGGTGGGGGTTGGACGGGAGGGTGCTTCTGTGAATATGTAGATCTGTTTAAGCGAGGGATTGAAGGTTTTGGAAAGCAGGTACCTTAATGATGACAACATTTTTTTTTATTTAAAATGTTATATTTATATGCTAGCTTTTAATAGTAATATCGTTATATTACATGTAGGCATTATTGTCATGTTGGTAGTTAATTCACACACCTGTATGAAAACGAAAATATAGAGTAAACTAAGTATACCCCCATCCCACCTCCTCAATGCACCACTCCAACCATCTTGAAGTTGTCACCTTCAGCACTGAGAATTGTAACACAGGTCCCACCGATACCGTGGAGATGTCGGGCGAGGGGACCCCCGATACCGTGGAGATACCGGGCGAGGGTTCTATGCGATACCGCGGATATGCCGGGCGAGGGGAACCCCGTTACCGCGGGGACCACCGTTACCGCGGGGATGCCGGGCGATGGGAAACATGGCCCCGATATTTTTCTTAACAATGAATGTGCAATCACAGACGGCACTCTCTACACCACTGAATATCAGTGGTCTGACTGCTACCACCGCAGTTTCAAACAATGCTTTGTTGAGGTCACCCCACATTTGCCATATGAATTTCAATAACAACGAACGAAATATATATTTAAAACAGACATTGAGGGGCAATACTATACGATATGATTTTTAAACTAACAAAATTAGTAAACTATCTTACCTGATTTCCCGACGTTCTCTGCTCCCAGGACCAGTATGTTCACCTCTTCAATCTTCATCTTGTGTATTCTCTCCCAAATTTTCTCTCTGATAGTTGTGTCCAGATACATTAGATTCTTTGTCCCTTAATCCGACGACAGTAAACAACTAATTAAGAAGAATGGATAATGGAATACCTCGAAACTCCAAACAATAGATTTCAAAATCAGATAAATAACAAATAGCGACGGAGCTCTGACTTACAGCGGTGTTGCTCGAACGATACTTTACAAACTTTTGATCTTTTCCTTTCGAAGGAACTCCTTTTATATACTCAGCGACTATGTACCTGTCAAACTTGCGCAAGATTCCTTGTACAGTCGCTCCTATGTGTCAGTTTGCCCTTTCGTATACAAGAAATGCATCAGTTCCAGGAAACAGGCTCAATTAATAATACATCTGAACCCCGTGCAGTCGTCACTACCTGAACACAGCAACAAAACAAAACACGCCATCTGTTACCGACACCAACCCCCTTGAGAATCGATGTATACAGCGATCCTCCAATAGGAACGCAAGATCTACCTTGCAACGGAAGAATGCATTATAAAATAGGGAGTATATTGACATCACTGTTATCGAAGTGTATATATACTTGATACGCTCTTCGTGCAGAAGGAGATAGCAAAGTTCTTGCATTTGATGTGTCCCAGCGGGATTATGTTTATGCAAAATCGATCATGATCCCGGTGGAACGGGAACGAATGAAGCAAAATAGTAATGGATGCCGAGGAGAAAAATATACAAATTTTTCCTCGGTGTTCAGCTGCAAGCCACCTCATGAAAAAAAAAAACGATGAAATAAGCTGCGAATTTACTCTCTTAATTGTAATTTTCTATCTGCATATACCTCATGACGCATATCTAAAGCAGAAGATGAATAGGAACGCCTAACAAAATCTGGATTTCTGGATAATTGTTATATTTTGCTCGGGTTTCATTGACACTGTGTCGTAAGTTATTAAGATTTGTGATGTGTTGTCATCGAGTAAGGTACTTCTATCAGTGTACCAAGTACTTTCCGAGTACATACGATAACGTTGTCTCAGTACTTTTTTATGACCCGAGTACCCGAGTACCAGAGTCCGAGTACAGATTTTAGCATCCGAGTACCGGATACGAGTGCGTTTGCATTCGAGTACTTCGATATGATCAATATTCATGAACCTTATGCTTATACCTCATACCGAATGTTTCTTGGGAGAATGATGTAAATTGAATTTAGCGACATCGCTTTATGCAAAGAATGTCAATAAGAAAGATGTATATATAAACGTAACTTTCTTCCTTGCTTGCAGTTTAACAAAACTGTTCACTCCAATGTATGTATTCTCTTATACTGCATTATGGGTATGTTCAGATCAACTCGCCCCACGCAGTGACGCTTCACTGTCTACACATTATGCTAATAAATCTGACAAACTCGTCCCACACAACGTTGTCGTTATATGGATGCATAATACGTCTCTGGCATCTGAGACCCCGACAAACTCGCCATCATATCCAACCAACGCAGTAACACATGTGTTGACGCAGGGGTTCAACGTCATTATAGAAGAGATGGGAGGATGGGGAGGGGGGGGGGGGGTGGGTGGTTAAATCTGTACCGTGTTGGGATATTATTGAATTACGCTGCGCAAATTGCAAAGACAATAGTTTAGCAAACTAATGTATAGTCTATATCGATACGATACTGTACTAGTCTGTATAACAGTGAGTCGTAACACCGAATTGATCTATCATGTCAGCGTTTGCCATATTCCAATCAATCCAATCAACAGTGACGTAATCGCGTTTCCTTATGAAGCACGATGAATTAAGAATGAAGATGAAGGTTACGTAATATAGTCCTATTCGGTATTCTGGACTCTCGAGCAGTCGTTTCCTTCAACCAGCCTCAGTTTTCATGCTTCTAATTAGGCCAAATACAATAATCAACGTCCAGAGTGATGTCCAATAATTAATGACTGAAGCATGTGATATTTATATAGGATATATGATAAAGCAGCAACTGACGGCGTTCCATGAACGACATCTAAATATACTTGTAATACGGTACCCTATTAAAGGTAGATAACGCGTATTTAAGTATAGAGTCGTGTGAAACATATACGTACTAGTTTCCTAAACTAGGTAACAACTTCCTGCATCTGGAGCGACATATAGCAAACGGAAAATATTAATTATAAATGATTAAATGTAAAAACTCTAAAGCCGAGCGATAAATAGTCCTGCTTATTAATTGATGTCTGGAAGGTGTGGTTCACATACAATGTTAAGCCTCCACATATTCATGTGGGAGAAACCGAATGGCCCATTATCACTTACACTTATCAGCCACTTCCATCGTCAATCTGGAGGAAAAGGTCGAGACGATTATTCGTTAAAATTCCAAAGCAGTTATTAGCACAACCCTACGTGTAGACTATACACTTTATTTATAGTCTAGATATGACTCACAATGCACTAGTTGGCCTCTAAACATTGACATTTTCCTACTGGGGTGGGGGGGGGGTAGACGTACAAACCCTCTACATGGGAGTCACATTCAACGGCCCTACATGTAGCCACACCCTTAATTTGTATAATTTTGGATCCGACTACAGCCATGACCTTTCCTAACTCAGTCGGGGGAAATTTACAATTTGTCCCACCCCATACCCCCCCCCCCCATATCTTTAAAATCATGTGCACGCCACTGTTCATACCAACACATTAAGTCAAAGTCAAATAAACCTGCTTGTACGGCTACTATTGCTACTTGTTGCATCATGTCGTATTTGGAAAGGTCAGGGGAATTTATTGATTACACGGGGTACTAAATTAAAGCACTTACATCATACGTACGGTGAGGTATAGTGATACACAGTCAAGGGGCATATTTCGTATCACATGCATTGATATAGTAATATATGTCACTAGAACCATGACGTCACAGTCTGACATTTTTCCTTATCTCCTTCATATCAAAACCACAAATCCATTCTGTCAATACAACATATACACTCCCGATTTTCCTAGACTTTTGTATTAACCAAAGCTGAATTATAGGAACTCTTGCTTTGCTCCTCCTGACATAACAAAATCCCCTCCATTATCGAAATTCTAAGAATCTTGGAAACGAGTACTTGTCATTGGTAAGGCGACATAAACTACTTAGAAGCGTTCATTTCTCTGCTCGCCGAATGTCCGGACTGGTAATTTAATTAACGAGCTCTGTGATGTTTCTCATCCTCCCTCTTAACTCTTTGAAATCGATCGAAGATGGAGAGATGGAGAGGGGGGAAGAAAGCTAAATGATGTCTATATACGTACGTACTCTAAGAAAAAGAGGAGATTTATTGGTTTAGTTCGACATGTTGATGTGTTTAAACTTTGTTCACTGTTCAGTTAAACACGAATTCATAATCATGAGACAGCAAATACTTCAAGCACATTCTGTAAGTAAATATGTAAAAAATACTTGATTGATCGATTTACGTATCTAGTATGGTACATCATTTCTCGGTAGAATGTATTTACGTAACCCATATACAATTATATAGGCTACGAATCATATATAGTTGCTTATAATACATGTATTTGATGACTTTTACTGACGTTTTTAAGGATTTTCAGGTGACAGATTTTGTATGATTTATCTTAAAGAGAAGCAATTTGAAGCAATAAGGCTTAGCAATCGGGAGGTTCGGGTTTTCGATCACCGGCCGGGTCATAGGTGGTCGGGTTTTTCATCCCAAGAACGATCTATGGTTTTCCTATATGAAATGACTTTCCAAATTGAAAAGAAAAACCAAATTTGCGTTACAGTGTTGAATTGGAAGCCACCGGACGTGAAAGTTGTAATCCATAAGCCTGCAGGCTTCTCCCACATTTGTGGTCGCTTAGGCGTCGTCATCATCATCATCTTCATCATCATCATCATCATCTTCATCATCATCATCATCATCATCATCATCATCATCATCATCATCATCATCATCATCATCATCATCATCATCATCATCATCATCATCATCGTCATCATCGTCATCATCATCATCATTAATATTTTTATTATTATTTCTATTTTTATAGAAAAACTCAAACTGTTAGTTGAAAGGTGAAACCTTGAAATCTTGTCACTAGCTCCTTACATTGTTTAATGTTCGTCACAGAATGGTCATATACAGAATGACATTATGTTGTTCTGTTAATCTAACCCTCTAAAGAAAACTTGCGCGAATATTTTACCCGGCACTTGGTACGTAATACAAGGAAGATTTTACAGTTAAGAACATGACATAATCGTCTAATTTCGTATTTTAATTCATCGGTAAAGTAAATACTTGGATGGAATAATCCCGAGGGCGAAAATTCGTCAACATTTAATCATCAAAAATATTAAAGAGAAAAAAGAAGACGGGCAAAAAAATTAGCATTATTACTTTGAAACGGAAAACCAAGGTTTGGTAGTGTTTTTTCGCATCACGATTAGATTACATCTTGGAAATATTATCAATCATACCGAGCTGATGCACACCATCTCAGTTAAAAATAAATCGAAATTGGATCCTATCTGCGATCACGTGACGGAATATATGAATAACTATTCTCTCAATTATATTGATTCCGTCCCGGCTACAGGGCTTCCCCGGTTTGACGGATATGGTCATGTTGAGCTGCTTAATGGTCAAGGCTTTACTTCTTGTTTATGGGGTGAAAGTCCGGTCATGGCCGTCTCCATTTAGCCGTATCCCCCTCCATCGACAGTATGGTATTAAGTTATGATCATACAGTGCCTGGAATTATTTTACTTCGCGGAATATAACTTTACCGTGTCAAGAAGGGAGCTATGCATGGTGTATAGACAACTTCCAGGAATTCGATTGTTGTGTACCCGAGCTTGTTTCCTCAATGAAGAGATTCTTCAGCCCGATTATCTTGCAACAGGGTTCAGCGCTCCATATATGGCTATTTCCAAACTTCCCGTCTCTGCGAAGCTTTCTCAAGGGTCGGCAGCTTCTTCAGCCCGATTATCTTGCAACAGGGTTCAGCGCTCCATATATGGCTATTTCCAAACTTCCCGTCTCTGCGAAGCTTCTCAAGGGTCGGCAGCTTCTTCAGCCCGATTATCTTGCAACAGGGTTCAGTGCTCCATGCATGGCTACTTCCAAACTTCCCGTCTCTTCGAAGCTTTCTCAAGGGTCGGCAGCTTCTTCAGCCCGATTATCTTGCAACAGGGTTCAGCGCTTCATGTATGGCTACTTCCAAACTTCCCCTCTCTGCGAAGCTTTCTCAAGGGTCGGAATCTTTGTCGCCTGGTCATCTGGCAACAGGGTTCAGTGCTCCATGCATGGCTACTTCAAAACTTCCCGTCTCTACGAAGCTTTCCCAAGGGTCGGCATCTTCGTCAGCCTGGCCATCATGCAACAGGGTTCAGCGCTTCATGCATGGCTTCTTCAAAACCTACCCTAGTCTCTGCTCTGCTTTCCCAAGGGTCGGCAGCTATAGATGTCGCTGACTATGTATCGCACACATAATACTGCTCTCACCTGCTCACAACCAGATGAGCACCATACAAATAACATCACTACACACGTGTTTATAAAGATGAGGGATATGTACTAATGTATACCTCTCAATTATTAGCATTGAAAGACAAAGACTTAGCCAAGTGCACGAACCTTCACAATATACATTATTAATTAGAAACACGCATCGCTTAATCACTTATTTGCAGCTCTTGATAAACTTTTAATTCATGTTTTACATATCCACGTCCACTCTCATCAATATATGATAGCATTTTCGTATAGAAACTGCAAAAGAACCTGTTTTAAGTTAGCCTTATGTAGTGGAGGGGGGGGGGGGCAATACATCACGACTTGCATCTTTTTTATGCTGAGAGCTTGACGTTTGTTAGGGTACATATTGAAATGATTCGAAAATTAAACCAATCGGTAACTGTATACCTAAGTGACATACAGAGATGGTTGTTATGAACACCGCCCTCTCTTATGTGTCATTTCTGTATATATGATATACTGCGGTAACAAAGCTACTTTACAAGAAAGTCACCCGAGCGTGCGCACGAAAACCAAAAGACTTAAAAGATCCACTCTCAAACCCAGTGCCCTCACATGGAGACTGTGACGGTATGATCATCGCCAGATGTGAATCAAAAACCCCCTGGAAAGGGAACAGATACTGCTTATGATCTTAGCCAACACTGGGATAATTTACTAAGGAAAGTCACCCAAGGAAGAACCTAGACACGAAAAACCAAACAGCTGAACGACTGATCCGCTCTCAATCCCAGTCCCCTTGCATCGAGACTGTGACTGTGTGATCATCGTCAGGTGTGTAGCACGATTCCCTAGAAGGGGGAACATGCACAAATGATCTTAGCCAAAAGGCCGAGAAGAGTGGAGGTAATAAATATTGCCAGTTATTAAAAGCCTTTACCATGCAGTACAACTAACAAATATTACATTATTTACAATATATAAAATACTTGACAACTTTAATTTCGTCCCGGTTCTTGTATGTAAATTAGTTTGACGCATATTCTTACATCATCTGAAGGTATGTTATGCTTTGTCGATTTGCGATCGTCTCTGGCTGCTGCGTTAGTTAAGGATACTTTGCAAGAAAAATGTTGCCATTGCTTTGACTACGAGCATATAACAACAAGTTTGTAATATAATTTACCATTTTGACCGAAATTGCTTGCTTGCAAAATTTTAAAGAGTAAAACTAAATAAATAAACAAAATTGTCTAGGTGAATATTAGATAGAGAAAAGAACACAGTTGATAATATTTGATCACTGTCGTTAAAGTTGTTATCAATTTGGAAGACATATAAAGCTGATGAATCAGTTTGTGGATAAAATTGAATCTAGAAAGAGAAAACTGTTGCAAAAGTATCAACACAACTCAATAAATCGGGGAAATAAATCTTCAGTGATTGCGTTTACGTATATCAAAGTGAAATTAGATTGATGAAATTTGACATAATTTATATGAGATCTATAAATATACAGGTTTTCTCAGAAAGATTTATCTCATGAAAATCGATAATCTCAATGTGACAGCCACTGATTTATCTGTAACATTTAAGTTGTCCCGACGGTAGATTTACTGCCGGGAAATATTTTTTTTATAGATGTCAATGTAAAGCAAGAAAAGTATATAT